>VZSF01002475.1:67016-185636 GCA_013398295.1 Chionis minor
ATCTTGCCAGGCACAGAGGTGAGACTGACTGGCCTATAGTTTCCTGGGTCCCCTTTTTTTCCTTTCTTGAATATCGGGGTTGTGTTCCCCTTTTTCCAATCCACAGGAATTTCACCAGACTGCCACGATTTCTCAAATATGATGGAAAGTGGCTTGGCAACTTGGTCCGCCCGTTGGACTTGTTTATGCTCGTTTTAATGTTTCATCTCACTCTTTTTGACTAGTGTTGTTATATTTATACCAAATGATGATGAAAATTTTAATATTAGTCTAGTATCATTCTGTTCAATGAAAGCATTTTATCAACATTTGTGTCTGACATCAGTCAGCAAGCCAACCTGAATGAACTATGAGCATGTCTTGCTGACAATTAAGAAGTATTGACCCTTTTAGTGTAATGCAATATTAAAGATAACTTCCCAGCAGTGCATGAACATAATACATAGATGTTTACCTCTGCTAAAATATGTAATCAAATAAATCAGGCCTCTTTGATGAATCTTATTTATTGTTAAAAAAAAAAAAAAAAGGCCCATTCTCATACCTCCAGTAAAATAAAAAAACCAAACCCCACACTAAAAAAAAACCAAACAAAAAAGTATGGACTGTTTTCTTTAGGGTCTTATACTGCAAATTTTATTACCTGAACATTTTCTCAGTTTTCCATTTATTGGCTGGGACCTATATCAGCCCAAGCCATCCTGTTTCTTGAGAATAAGATGTATACTTGTCCAGCAGTACTTGGAGTCACCCAGAACTACAGCAAAATGAGCATGACCTGACATATGTATTCTTAGCCAGCTCTTTAAGAACACTTGGTACCAAGAGTTTCAAGGCTGCTGGATTTAAAATATTTATCTTCTCACTAGGGAGGAAATGGGAAACTGGCTAAATATGAAGGCCAGCCATGCAAGACCACCAAATATAGACAGTAAGAGGAAAATAACAGTAACTTGCATTCTATGATACATGGGTCTCTGGATGGCTGGTGGATTTCTTCCCTGAGTAACTAAGAAAAGCAAGCCTATAGTCAGTAAGCTTAAGTTCACTAAAAAAGGAAATGTATTTCCACCCGACTTTCTTTTTAAGGAGGTGCAGATTGAGACACTTGTATAGAGAGGCGTATCATCTACCAGTTGTGATCCCTTAAATGAAGACAGCAAGACTGAGAAGAATAAAATCTCTTTGAGTCACAACGAGAATATAGAAGCAAACCTGGTTGCATTTGGAATAATCTGTGTAAATACATTGAATAAGACTTTTTAATGATATTTACAGGGTGAAATCTAATGAAAAATAAATGAGAGGAAATCACAATCTATTTATAGAGAGGCCACAAGGAGAATAAAGGACTAACTTAATCATATACATAATTTACAACAAGTTATTCCCTCAACTGTCTCTTCCTATATAGTGCTGTTTCTGTTTTCCATGGTAGTTTAGACTGAACAGTCACAGCTGTCTCTTCTTTTAATATTAATAGAGAGCGAGCTTTTCTGGAGACACGGTGCCTGACCCAAGCACAAATTGTTTATGGCCATGTATGAATGTTGGTGGCATGCTGTTTCTATAAACACACTAGCAAAATCATAAGGGATTTGAAGACAGAGTGGGCTGTAGCGGCTGTTTGTATTGTTATTTCTTTGATACTTTAATCTCTGGTGGTTTTTAGGTTTATTCAGTTTTGACTGAATTGTGATACACTACTTTTAGGTTTGAGTCAGAAAAGAGAAGAGCTGGAAGGCATAGCTGGTATCACTTTGGTTATCTTCTTCTCTTAGTCTTTCTTTAATTAGACCAATCCCAGAATCACCTCACTGATTCCTCATTTTAGCTCGGGTCTTTTCTGTCTGAGTATCACCAGCAAAAAAATATTCTTTTTTCTTTCTACACCTTACATCAAAGAAAGCACAAACACAGTCTGTGCTGCAATTCATTAGCTTTTAAAGTTGGGGGTTTTTTAAGAATAACTTTCTTAAGGAAAGGTGAGACTGAGTTTCATCTTAAAGGTGGATAACTCAGTTAAAAGTCAATACAAACAGACAGGAAACAAGAAATCCTCCATTATTAAGTGGGATTTTACTGCAGTAGAGCTTAGATTTTTACGTTCAAACATGTTTAGCAACTTTTTTCGCACATGCTATAAGGTACATTCGAATACTGTCAGAGCATATGAATAAAAATATACTAATTAACTACACCATGTAAATTTTTCACTCAGCTGGAGCATCACTCTTTAAACACATTCTTGCAAACAGATTGAAAAACAGTTTACATGCTGAATTGTATTGCATCAGTCTGACTCTCAGATCTGTTGTCTAGTGAACGGTGTCAAATAGAGTGCAAATATAAATGTTATTTTCAGAAATTACATTAGTCTCTATTCACAATTAAACTCCACAAGGATTTATGTATAAAATATAGCTGTGTTTCTTAAGTCTTTTATTTGATGTACCAAAATATCACCTAGTTAGTCCCTCCTTACAGTGTTTCTCCCAGAACTACAAATAAGGTTGGATTTAGAAAAAGATAGCATACCGGCAGTGTTATCTGATAAACGCATATTAATTCAAACAAATAACAGATGTTTTACTTCCCTCTGCTTACTGGGCAATTTGAGCAATCAACCTTTGTTCCATGAAAATTACATGAGTTAGAATTAAATTTCAATCTATATTGCAACTAAATTCCAACTTTAATAGAAGCCTGATCTCAAGAGCTGCAGAGGAAAAAAAACAAATCCCCACTCCCAAAAAAACCAGAAAACAAACCCAAACAAATAATAAAACCTTTGTTAGATAAAACTCAGATTTAGTGCATTATTTTTTCTAGGAAACAACGTACTCCAGTAGTTTCAATAACCTGGCAAACATTAATTTATTATCATTGCTGCAAATTGTACTGCTAGAAATTGGCACAAAACCAATTCATTCATTAAATATTCAATTCATTCTTGCTCACTTCCTACTATGCTCAATCTTCATACATTTCACATAATTAAGTATTTGTCAAGTTTGCATTTCCAAGGCTTTGAGTGAAATACAATTTTAGCTGAGACAGATAACATATAGTTTGTATTAAGGTTATTTTTAACCTGTCAGGTAACAATATTTTAACTGATAAATTAAACAGAACTGGTACACACCTAAAATAAACCAGTGCATAAAAATATTGAACATAATACACTTGCTATATATTTCATGTTTCTGGTTTCTTTATTGTGTATCTAAGGACACCCCTTCAGGAAATGTCTTATTTCTTTGACATTCTTGTAATAAGATCTTGTATTTATCTCATGCTTTAAGTAGGTTCTAGGTTACCAAATTCTGCCTCTACCAGGATTTCATTTATCCTCAGACTTCATTGAGACTGGACATACATGCTTCTTCATACGAATACTTACAGGCTGCGATCAGAAATTCTGCTTAGTGCCAAAGTATCATTTATTTTGAAGCTAGAGCAAGGTAATTTACTGTGATTTTAAAACAAAGACATTTGTCTGTCTTCCTTGAAATCTTCTTATCCTGTCATGGTAAATTAAGCCAACTTGTGTTCCCTAATGATTGTCTTTGCTAACACCTTGTCCTTAAGAATGTCCTGTCTTAACTCTACTACTCTTATTTTCTCTCCATCTTTCAGACCAACATCAGCCCAAGTTGTTCATCAGTGAACTTAACTATAGCCCTCAGAGCCAGTAGAATTTTTCTTTAGTTAACTCTTTAGTTAACTTCTATCGAGGAGGGTCTGTGGCATTTTTAGCTACCTGCACCCTACTTCAAAGCATCAGGTTCTACAAATATTATCATAACAAAGATATTCTAGCTCCCCTACTAAACATACAGTTTAACAAATTATTTTTGGTATTTCCAAGTTTATCAGTACCTAGTGATCTGTATACCTATCTAAGTCTATGTAGGACTAGATAAAAATGTCCGTGTTTAGGATGAATAAACTTCAGCAATACAGTACCAGCAATACAGTAGTCCACCTGGATTTATTTACTTCAGCTGACAACGGAAAGAGCCCAAATATAATGCTGCAGCTACAGAACTGCTGGTTGACTCACTGAAAGATAACTCAGTGAGTTCTACTCATCACTGCACTTTATGGTATAGACATATCTGATAAGTATGCATATCTTATGAGAAGTGAAGTGTCCATACTCATCACTACAACTATAGGCATATAAAATGATAAGGTTAGTGCATTTTCCAAAGACAGTAGGTCCCTATGAAGGGATTCTATGCTACAAAGTGAAAAAAATATATATTCTTTATCACCGCCACAGACCTCACTGCCCAGAGGCTTCTTCTACGTACAAACCCAAGATTGGAAGATTGACACCACTACAATGTTGTCCTGAAAATAACTCATATCCCCCAAAAAGCAACAAAACCAACCAACCAACCAAACAAAACCCAGTGAAAGTTTAGATTTTTTGAGGGTGCAACTTGTTTGTGCTTTCTATAATATCAGAATTACTTGTGAGTTTTCTACAAAGTTGAAAAGTTCTGTGGAAAATGTTGACTTTCTATCAAGAAAAAAGCCAAAAAGAAAATAGCAAAGATACCTGAAACAAAATATTTCAGTTTACCAAACTTATTTTAGGATATTTCTTTTGAGGTACTTTAAAATTAATCCATTCCTACTCTGCCAAACAATAAGGCACCTCAGAACAGCATAATCATCTTGCATCCATGGATGATAGAAAAGGACTACTCGGTACTGAAAACACCATTTCCACGAAATAATGCTCCATCTTAGGGAAATATTAATATTGCTAGGCTTTCAGACACCTGACCAGTAGATGCAGATACTTCTCAGCAAGGACAGAGTTCCCAAAGTCATCTAAGTTTTCATTTTAATTCAAATAGACTAAACTTGACAACCAAACACTGAATCACAACAATCCATCACAGAAGTTGTCTAATACCTATAGACATTGAGAACCAAAGTTCATCAGTAGAAGCAGTAGGACACTAGCTTGTAAAAATTTGTTCAGACAAATAACTTTCTGAAAACTTGCTACTGAATCTCTATTTTCTATGTTCTGTCAGAAAACTTGCTATCATTTGAATGTGAGATTTCAAGTGTTATTAATATATTGATTTTCTTTTGTTAAGTCAGTAGGATAAGACGTTCATCTCAATGAACTCTGCATATTGAACACTGAAGAGCCTTGACAGCCTGTATAGTACATTTCTGGTAAAACCTGTAAAATTATTAGAACTATGTTTTTTTATGATAGTTATGCAAAGCACCAAGTGTTGATGACTGGGAAAAGTAACAGATACAGATATAATGCAGATTGGGTCACAGTAAATTACCACATTCTGCGATTAACCTTTAAGTTTTCAACTGCCTAATGACCAAGCTAGAATTTATTTATTTAAATTTTTAGTAGGAAGCAATATTAAATGGAAAGTATTAAATTTATGTCTCATTTCTATCATCCATGCAGAGAACAATAATGAGCAAATTAAGTGTCCCTATTCACAATGGTGCTAAAGATTTTTCCCTGAGTTATTGCTGGCTCTAAAATACTACTTTTTTATTGCCTTTGAAGTCAAAATTCATCCCTATACGTAACAGAGGCTCTGTTCTTTGGTTTGGCAAGTATGAAGTGTCTGACATCAGTTTTAATGTCTTATGACTGCAAACAGAACTGTGATATTGAAGTTGTTTCTTGGTCTAACCACTTAACTATGCTCAAATGAAAAATTCAGGGTTTTTATGGTGTATATTTTCTGACAAAAAAAGAATATCTAATTTTATATATGTATATTTTAAATACAATATAAAGCCATATATGCTGTAGATAGAATAAAAAAACCAAAACAACTCAAACATAAAATATGAAATCAATTGCATAAACCATGATGCAGTTAGAAGAATCTGAGATTAAACATTTCTGTTACTTAGTGGGAGAACAATTTTATTTTGATAATGCTAACTGCGATACCAAATAAGAATATGAAAAAGCTCTCAAGCAAGATAGACTTTGCAAAAGCTTTATTATAGCTCAGCTGAGAACAGTTTCATCCTTAGAAAGCTTTACAGGAATTTTCTTTTCCTTCCATTGACCTTTGGTGTGAAAGACAGAGCCCCTTTTTCAGAAATCTTTTTTTATGAAGTGAAAATATTTCAGTCACTATAGAACTTAGCTGATCTGCAAAATTCTTTTAGACAAGATTTTTTGGGGCAGTGGTGGACATGGGGTAGGGGTGGAGCAAGAGTTTGACTAGTAAAACTGAAGTCAAGTCCTTCTCTAATGTGAGTGACTTAAGCAAGAGATAATACAGAAGAAATTCTGGTTAAATTAGTTGAAATTTTATGCAAAAACGAATGCATTTAGCAAAACAAGAGGTTTAAAACCTACCCCAGAATAAACTACACCTCAGGTGTGTCCAAAGAAGGGCAATACAGGTGAGGAGGGGTCTAGAGCACAAGTCTTATGAGGGGTGGCTGAGGAAACTGGGGATGTTTAGACTGGAGAAAACTAAGCCGAAGGTAGGCCTTATCACTTTCTACAACCACTTGAAAGAAGGTTGTGGCAAGGCGGCTGTCAGTCTCTTCTCCCAAGTAACAAGTGATAGGACAAGAGTAAATGGCCTGAAGTTATGCCAGGGGAGGCTTAGATTAGATATTAGGAAAAATTTTTTCACCAAAAGCGTTATCAAGCCTTGGAACAGGCTGCCCAGGGAAGTGGTGGAATTGCCATCCCTGGAGGCATTTGAAAGACATGTAGACGTGGTGCTGAGGAACATGGTTTAGTGGTGGTTTAGCAGTGTTAGGTTAATGGTTGGACTCAATGATCTTAAAGGTCCCTTCCAATCTGGATGATTCGATGAAGTTTCCTTGGCTAGGATGTGAGATAGGAACAAACCCAAACCTCCAACCAGAAAAAAGAAAAGCACAGGCTTAGAAAAAAGAATGACATACAAGAACAGGATTCACTTCAATATTCTGCCTCCATCCTTGCAATCTGCTATTAAATTGGAGAATTACTGGGAGAAACCCTCTAACAGCATCATTAACCCTAATTTAACTTTGTGAAAAGCTATATTTTCATGAGTCAGCAGTTTTGATAAACAACTGCATCATCAGAATAAATATTCACCAGCTCTAGTTGCAGTTAATCCATGGCGGTTGCAGTTAATCCATGGTTGTTGCAGTTAATCCATGCAGTCAATCCGTGACAGGTTAGCTTCAATTTTATCTGTGACTCAAGCCATGCTTTAAGATCTACCTGTAAGAATTGTCAGAGTAGGTCAACTCCATTTGCCTATGGGGTGTGTTTATCCCTTGTCTGATGAATCAACAGATCAAACATACTATAATTTCAAGGACTTCCCTTGAAGAATGAGTCTGATGCAACTTTTTCAAGTAGGATCTTTTCAGAAAATGAAGATAGCAGCCCTGGTATTTCCTGGATTTACTTGATCAGTTTCATCACATGTGAGATTTAATATCCCTTTCATCTAGAGTCTTAAGTATTGTCAACTGCAGGCTTGTTGATATTATCATCTGTATTGCTTAGAAAATGTAAATGTAGAAAAAGAGTAGCTACTCATAACTTTTCACATTTCATATAGCACTAGAAGATATGAATTTCCTGTGTGGTTGTGGCACACCCTGAAAATTCTATGCCAAGCAAAAGGATTGTACTCTGTGAGCACAGCATATAGGACGTTATTATTGTTAATAACCTGATATGAAGCAGGTTTACACGTAAAGTATCAGATGCCTTGCTAATAATATCTTCCATGTAAATTTTCTGAAAGGAGAACTTTTCATGTGACTATCTTTCTAGACTCTTTCCTGTTTTATGAAAGTTTATGACATAAGTGTCCCCTGGGTGAGCACATATTTTTCTCTCTAGACTGATGGTTCTGAGCTAATTCATCTTCTGTAGTATATTATCTGAAGCGTACAGCTGCCACTAGACTTGATCATCTGTTCTTCCTCATTACAGCTGCACCAGTAATACCACTGCATTTAAGGAACTGTCACCTTTACATTAAAAAAAAAAAAAAATTATTAAAGGCTGGCATTTATCTGACAAGTAAACTTCCAGCAAAGTTGTAAAACTCTCTCTTTTCTCTTTTTAGGTTTCAGTTAAATCCCAATTTTTCTTCTTTTTTACCTTACTTTCATTAGCTTGTGTTTGTGATTTTTATTAGGGAGTTAATTAAAAATATACTTATGATAGAAGCCCTGTAAATTATTAATTCATGTTATTAATTATTCTTGATGTGGTAATACAGGCAATCAGCATAAAATAGGCTGTATAGATTTTGAATACTTGTATGCAGAGTAACACCTCCTTCCTATAGACATTTTTAGATAAATTTGGTATATAGTAGTCCAAGGCATGCCATCACAATGAAAATAAGGGGAAAAGTCAAAGCATTTTGATCGGATAATTAATGTGTAATTATCCTGTCTTACATAATGGAAGTTCATTCTAGAGGTAATTAGACTTTAAATGGAAACTAGGTTTTCAACTGCTCTTTGGACTAGCTCTTACTTTCAGTGTTTGAAGTACTTTTTAGAAAAAGGATTCTTCTTGCATTGTGTCTCCATGATTGTGTGTGTATTCTCTGAAAATAAGGCAGGTGCTTATACATATGTTAGTACTAAATGGCTCACCAAAGAGGCTATCATCTATATTTGGTGCCTTGTCTGTGCCACAGGTAAACAAAAAGTACTTAAAAAACACATGTTTCTCTACAAAATCAAGTCATTAAACATGTTTATTTGTAGCGTGAGGGAATTCCACACTTCCCTGGAAACTGCTATAATATCCAGTGACAATGAATGACTGAAAAGGATCTTGGAGAGTGCACTGCTTAGATTCAATGGCACATTCTTTCAATAAAGAGTAATATAAAGGTGAGGTAGTGTTCTTTATTTCTTACCGAGATCTAATTCCTACGAATTAGGCTATGATGAGGCCCTCCTTATTTGGGTATTGACCTACAATGGGCAACTGCAGGTGATGTATCTGTGACTTCCTAAAAAGAGATGTCATCTGGGTAACTCAGAACATGTTGTTTCCATTCTTTTGTCAGTGAATTTCAAATGACGTTGAATAATGGTCAAAAGTAGAAATGGATTTTGTTGAACTATAAAACAACAACTCTCTTGAAAGTTGTTGTTGACGTTGACTCATTTAAGCCAAGATAGAAAGGGAAAAGGACTGGAACTAATTTGGAGGATTTCTATTTCTCTCTGCAAATTCCTGAAGATGCAATGGAGTTATTAGGTAATGTAAAGTAATAAATTCTTCCGAGAAGTTAAGCAGGATGTGTATAGTTATCAGGTCCTCTTTTTAGGTGGAAGAGAAAATTGATTGCTAAAACCAAAAGATCCAATTCAAAATACCCCAGACCTGCATAACAAATCTCCAGGATATAACAGAGAACGTCTGAGAGAGCCTATCAAATATAACAATAGCTTATCTTTAATTCAAAACAAACCAATTCAATGTCACAGAAAACACTCTAGAATGTCCATAAAATTCATAACTACATCAGAAGTACTGTAATGCTTCCTTGTAAAGGTCCTGCAAGAATCTTTGATTAATATACAAGATCAAAACTGAAGCACTCATTTTACTGAAGGACTCGGAATATTTAGGATTTGCAGTGATGTAATTTTTACTATCCATTCATTATTATAGAAATTTCAAAATGGAATATGTCAGGGTCCTCTTTTTCCTAAACATTACATATTTATTTTTACATATTTATTTTCACACATAGTCCAAGCTTAAATGAGGAAAGCATTGACCAACCCAATCTAAGAATTTTTAAGTTAGTCTTCTACCCTGCTGATATAAAACAACTTATTTGGAAGTAAGGAGCAGTATCTAGGTCCAGCTAGCTCAAATTAAGTCAAAGTGGCAGACTTTATATCTGTTGTCGTGTTCTTAATAGCATTTTTATGTAGTTTTTGTATTCAATACTCTCTCCGTGAATTGACTTATAAAGTTCTATTCATATTTTTCATTGTAAATTTCATTACATTGGCAGGTAACATCACAGTGCGTGCTTTCTGCAAAATGCGGGTGCTGCATAATACTATATATTTGTTCTGTGGTTTATTGTTTATGCAAAACCAACTGACAAGTTGGTGTTATCTTCTTTGTATTTTATTCAGGGAGATTTTATACTGATAATTTTTAGCAACTTTTTGCAAAATATATGTTGAAAGTTTTCGACTATGTTATTACCTAAGAAATTTTTAAACCATTTGGATGTCTTTTATAAATCGCAAGTAATGACACAGTGTCTTGGATTTCCAGTATCAGCCAATGCACTAGAAAAAATATATTGTTAAAATATTAATCTAAAAGGAAAACTCAAGCTGTAATACCTTAGGCAAGCTTCAGTTGAAACTGTAGAAAGCTGGACAACTTTAATATAGGCAAAATTTGATTGATTTAACAGTGATGTCAAGATAGTATTAGAATAAGGAAAGAAAGAGAAGATAACACCCAAAGCCAGATCAGTCATACAAACCCAGTATAATTTCATTAACTTCATTGTAATTATAGGATTTTGTCAAATTTAGGCTGAACTTCATTTAAAACTTTAGGAGATAATGATTCTAAGAAAAGATCTTGCATATATTTTACTTTATTAAGCAAGAAGAAGAAAGAACTGAATAGATGTATTTCTCCTACCACTCACAAATTACTCAACAACTGTGTACAACTTCATTATGCTTTCTTTTTTTTTTTATTTCCTATCAAGTTACACTAATAATGAGCTCAGGTATTGCAGAAATATTAAATGTCTAAAGAACTTGAACTTTAGAACATGATGTTCAAGATCTTAGCGTTGTCTCCTCATAGAGTCTAAAACAATTACTAATTTTTCACTTACAGGGTCATCAGTCAGTTCCCTCAGGCACAGGTTGTAGTGGTTCAAAAGTTCCGAGGGGAGTTTCAAAGACATTTTACATTGTGTGTGATGAGTCCCATATTTCTAGTTCAACAAATTGAATCAATCCATCACAATATCTAGAATGGCAGTATATTAAGTGTTGTACATTAATCTCATACCCTGAAAAATCATCTTGTTTCTGATATTTTCCCTTTCTGTCGTGTTAAACAAATGTTTGCACTGTCTTTGTAGCATCAATAAAGTATTTGTGAGCTACAAAAGAATAAAATATCATATGTATATACATACACATTAAAAAATTTTTCTAATGATAATATTCCCTTATTCATATTATTCTTAATTTGCCTGCTTAGTCACACCCTCAGTTTGCTCATAGCAGGAGCTACGAAGCAGTGCTTTTCTTCTTAACTTTGCCTTAATAGTTTCAGCAGCCTTTCCTGCCATGTTTGGAGCTCATAGATTTTACTAACAGATTGATACCTTGGTGGCTTAGTGGCAGCATTTTCTATTTGTTCTTGATTGAAAGCTTTATGGTTCTGAGTGAGTTTGCAAACTTGGGGAAGCAAATTACATGGGCTTTCTTGACAAATTTCAAACTGTTGTGAAAAGCTCATTATGAGAGTAGTTATAAGAAATTTACAGAAATCTTCTGGCTATAACTTATACCGTATGGGGCCACATTTTCCCAGTTGAAGGCAAAGTAGCAAAAAAAATCACAAAAGTTAGAATATTAATTAGAAATTCCTTGGAACTGCCTTTGTGAACAGGTTAGCATTTCCTGTGATTCTGAGCTGAATGAGATAAAGTTTCACTTGAAAAACAGATAATGGTTTTAAATAAATAATTTAATTTCTATTTCACAGGAATAGAATGACTCTGTCAACAAGATCGTTTATTTTCTAAACTGTTGTTAATGATGTAAAATATTTCAAAATCCGTGGTTTACCATATGATATTTGGAAGACATTGATTGTACTCTAACCATAGAAATAATCTTCCTCATGAAAACCTAATTTATGACAGTAAAATTTTAGGGTCTTGCAAGCCTCTGTGTACTATAAGTAGAAAAACAGATTAGATAACTGAAATTGAAAATCAACGAAGACAGAAAATATATTACATTTTAATGCACTCATGATCACTTCTGTAGCATAAGTGACAGTGTGAAAAAACATTGCACATTATAAAGTCTCTTCTGGAAAACGTTCCATGATCCTGCTTACAAAATCTGAACCAGTCCTGAAGGAATGACATTATTTTGGAACCAATAGAAACTGGGGGTGTCTGTGGGTATTTTTCTTGCTTATTAGCTCTAATCCCAGTGACTACTCAATCTCCCCAAGGATTTGAGTACAGATAGGAAACACTATATGCTACAGATATTTGGACCTACGTATGCGCTGGCCAAATTCAGTTGTTGATTGCTCTCCAAATGCTGCCAAGCAGAATTCCTGAAGACTGAATTCAGTCTTTCACTTGCTTTTACTCAGTGCTGATTTTCAAAACAATTGCAGAAACCCAATCATCCCTGATACTTCTAGCTTTTCATCAAATTTCCTTGAAACTAGCGAGTGGCTTAAAAGTCTTGCAGCTACACACTCAGACAACTCATGGTCACAGAAGGTCCTTTTCCCTTGATGGGGTGGAGGAAGAAGAAAAAAACAAACCTAATTATATTAAATATTTTTTTATTTATTTATTAAATCTGAAATATCCTTATACCAAAAAATTACCATAAATATCAAAGATCTGATGACAGACAATGGAGATACATTGTGTTACATTCTTTAACAAAAGAAGCCACATACAAGTGTAGGTAAATTTCCTTTTAAAACAGATGCCCTAGGACATGCTTTAATTGAGAAAAAATACAGTTTTCATGTCACATCTAAAGTTAGGGAATAGAATTCATTACACTTTTACCTTAATAAATGCTTTTATTTGAAAAAAAGGTCAGCCTCAATAGCTTATAGTGAAGTTATTTGTCAGCATTATTATTTCCTCATGGTGTTTTGAAGATCTTGAAATAGATTAGAAGGTCAATGTGGGAAACACTCTAGAAACCAAGCAGATGAGTGGGTTGGGTCAAGGACAAGAGATTGACAGCACTGCAACAGAATAATATTAATCCTATGCTGTAGGCACACTGACAACATTTAACAATGATTGTCAATAAGAGCAGTGAACATAAGCAACACAGGTTGGAACATAAATGTTTAGGTTTTTAGAAAGATTGAAAAGACAAGATTTAACTGACTTCGCAAAAAGTAGCATGAGGCTCTTTTACGTTCAAAGAACATTCAAGTTGTCTTCAACCATTCTTTACCTCCCGTAATCCTTAATAATATGAGATATAAAAGCAAGACCTATCATTATTGTATTAAAATGATGTTATTTAGGAAAACAACCTAATTATTTAATTTGGGTTTTAGGGGTTATTGGTCTGCCATCAAAATAATAGATTAAATCCTGCTTCTAGTCACATGCCTAAAGATCAACTTCAGGAGAATAAACAAGGACAGTATTTTCCCTTTTGATGATATGGAATTGAAATGAGCAACATCAGATTCAAGTTTTTTTGTACTGGTTGTGTGTTCCCACCACATCTATAAGTATTTCTTGCTGCAGAGATTTTTCTTTCCCCTTGGAAACCACAAATCATTTGCTTTCATTTCTTTGACGTTCCATTCATCATATTTTGTACTTCAAAAGTTGTGTGCTCTGTATTAGTAAATAAAGTCCCAGGAAACAAACAAAGACTCTAAAAAAGATGAAATGAAAAGGTGATATGATTTGAGAGTCATACGATACAACCAATTCATATGTAAAGTTGATTTTTCTGCCTGAGGAAAAGGGAAAAAAAGGAACTTATCTTTCAGTTTCTCCTCCACACTCACCCGAATAGCAAGAGGAAAAAAAAAAAAAAAGAATGAACAAGAGAAAGGTTGAGGAAAATTAAGTAAATGAGAAGTCAGATGCTTAAAATCCTAAAATTCAGGCTTGGAAAATATGTACTGCATATTGATTGCAGAGGTATAACAAATGAAATCGGCATTGCTTCATTCAAAATGAAAATATTTCCAAAATATGAAAAAAAATTCCATTATCTGTGACAAATAGTTGCTTACGTCAAGGTATGAATGTATGCAGCAGATGCACAAAGAGAGGTCTGCTTAATGATGGAAAGAGTTTACATATTATGGATTTGGCATTAGAGACCCATATTTTATTGCACAAAGACAAAACTTTTGTACAACATCAATTATCAGCGTGTTGCAAACTGAGATAAAAGGAGGTCCAACTAAAAATAAACCAAGCAAGATCTGGGACATAATTTTCTTTCCTCTCTTCTTCCCTTCATAAGAACAGCTCTTGCTGTATTTCTTCCCTTAGTGCAAGGTTAAAGATCATGATTTTTTTCACTCTTTCCCAATTTGAAGACTCTTACATACACAATTTTCAAGTACACTTTCAGACACAAATACTGCCAGTTTAAGCCTACTTACATCAACCTTGCTTTTTTAGTCACCTTTTCAGTACCTTTGAGAGACAGTGCATTTACTGTACTTAAAAGCCCCTGGATTACAGAAGTCTACCTAGGTTTTTTCCCAAAACAAACAAACTAATGGATAGTTAGAGACTATTTAAATCAAAGCTGACCTGGGACAGAACAGATTTACAAGGACAATAAACCACAAAGGTTTATTTATTACCATGTTACTTCCCAACATGAAAAAGTCAGACAACTAACATGTCTATGGATGTGTTGCAGTATTCCTGAATATTTAACTATGACAGTCTCTAAGCTCAGGCCGTAAAGGATTACCATCAGAAGATATCATGACAGAATATCAAGTTTCAGATCTTAAACATCTCAGACATTTGACTTTATAACAAATGAAGCTGTCAGTGTCCCAGATACGGCTCACCCCTTTGTAGTCCCCACACCTCCTGCTATAGCTAATTAGGAACATTTGTTCACAGGTAATGATGGAAGACTGACAAATGTTAAGTGACAGACACCTAGTACATGTTAAACAAAAACCCAACCCAGCTGTTCATTAATCAAAGCACATCTTTTCAGCTCGGGAAAGTATATGAAAAGAAAAAACATTCAAAACATACTGAAAAACATACTGTCAAACCTACTAATGAGATTGTCTTTCTATTATAACAGAGATGTAATTAAGGTTAAGTCAGCACTACAGTTCTAAACTTTTCTTTCCAAGGGAGTTGTCATTCAACAATATAAAACAGAAGTCAAAGATGGGTTAAAGCATGTCATTCTACCTTTCAGTCCAATGAGCACTTTCTACCCCTGTTGTGGGGGGTTGTTTTAATGTTGTTCAGCTCTTTGAATTGAATTTCAAGTTCAGATTCTAAAAAAGCAACAGTTTTCATTTCTCATGTAGATTTGTCTTTAACACTTTGGCTTTCCAAAATATTTTTCCTTTGAAAGTACTTATGGGAAACTCTCTTGCTACTCAAAAGAAATAAATACAGATATTAGCCAGTGAATGCTCTCTGTTTTTATTTCCTTCTATTTTAATTGGTTTTGGTAGGGAGGCAAGTTTAGCATGACCAGCTTATCAATCATTTCTCCATGCAGCAAATGTAACTTTCTAATGTCAACTCAATTATATGTATGCCTCATTAAAATAAGGATTAAATGAAGTATATGATAGTTCTCCCAGAACTCTCCACAGAACTCCCTCCTGAATACAGGATTTCCTGGTTATTTACAATCCACAGGCAAGAGAGCATGTGGAAATAAGAAACCAAGCTTATTGGTCATTCCAGCTGGTCATCCCAAAGCTCATTATTGCTTCCAAAACCAGACGTAGCCTAAGGAATACTTTTCTAGCTTAACCCTGTGATTATGGATGTTTTCCTTAATTTTCTCTTCCCATTGTTAAATAGTGAAAAGAGAAGGTCTGCTTGCTCAGACTCCTGATTTAAGAAGGCCACAAACAGGAAGAAAGGAGAGGAGTGCTACAAATAAAGTTAGACTTCAGGAGAGTGTTTGCTGCTGAATACAAGAAGGATCATGAAAGGAAGACACTTACAATCAATCAGAATTCGAATCCAGGCATTCCCAGGTTACCTGACAGTATATGTAGTTCTAGCAATAGCTGCTGGGCTGTACCACATCCCAAGTAGCATACAGTGCATATCGCATGTAGGTAGAGGGGAAATATCGTACAGAACTTAGCAACTGCCTGGATAATTGAATAGAGGTACGTGTGCAATGCCCACCACATTTGTTTGTCAGAGCAGAGTTAATATCAGCACAAAGACACAGTCCAGAGCTACAAAATAGGCAGAAAGGGAACTCAGCTGTGCAGGAGTATTAAGGAAATCATTTAATCTACTGCACATTCGCATAGCCCAAAGGCATGAGCTAGAACATGAGATTAATTTATGTAGTCTTTTGTAGTGTCTTCTTTCAGGCGCTATAAACCCAGGAAAAACAGAACTGTAAGTAGTGTACTGTGATGAGGAGCATGATGAATGAGAAAGATGGCAACAGCAAAGAGAAAAAACAATCCGCAGGCAATTTGTAACAAGTCAGGAGCTTCTTAGGCAATCATAAAAGATTTTTCTTTTTTATGGTAAAGGTTAACATATGCAGGTGTGTTAAACACTAGTAATCTATCTCTACAAGTTTATGCATTATAATCACAAGGATGGGTTATTTTCAAATGCCTCTTTCTATGTCAGTCGATTAAATAGTTCAATAAGTCAAGGAAAGAGACACCCTATATTTTACAATACAATATTAGCAGCAGGATTTTGTTAAATTGAAGGTCAACATCAGGTTTTTATGCATCATACTGGTTCAGCTTTATGAGAAAAATAACCTCTGAACTTCAGGTTTCCAGATGTTAGCATTTGCTGTGTAATGGTCAAAACAGATCCATAACTGTAACCCACACTGAGAGCTGGCGCGCCTCCATAATCAAGCCTATCATATTATTTTTTAACTATATCAGCATAGCTAGGGTGTGTCATATATATGGACAGAGTTTTTCATAAATCTTTACAGCACAATAGTCTCCAAAAGAATCTATGAGAAATTAAATTAATTTTCTTGAGACAGTGTGTTTATTTTCCTTTATTTTGGCTGGTCTCCTGATAAAACAATTTTCCCTAAGAGATTTAGGAAAAAATCAATAAGCAAATCAAAATTTAATCTTATCTTGATTTATTCAAATGAATTTAAACTAGTCATCTATCCCATGCTTTGGTGCCTCACCTTTACATGAAAATGCACAATAACAAAATAAAAATGCGTATGACATAAGGTTTAATCAAAACTGCTCAAAATCCATTCTGTCTTCTCTCCCAGAACTTACAGAGAGATCAGTGTTCCCTGAAAATTTGGTCTCTGGAAAGTCTTTTGGGGTGGGAAGGAAGAGAGTGCCAGAGTTCAGACTTGTTCTCAGAGGAAGACATAGCCGCTACCTCATTTATAAAGAAAGAAACCTGCCTAGATCCTGTCTGCTGATCTCAGCTGCATATGCAGAAGCGCTTTGCTTACAAATATGTATCTAGTGTGCTTAAAGGTTAATCTGTGGTGGAATCACAAATAGCACAAAAATCACTATGAACAGAGCTCAGAGGATGTGGGGGTGAAACCAAACACCCATCTTACGGTAATCTGGAAAATATATGAAAACACACATATCTTTTTGTGAGGTCTCTCCAAAACACAATCTATTTCTTCAGACCATTGAAAGTGTAGTGCTTCAGACTGATTTATTCTGTGACTGAGTCTCCAGCACTCCATGCAATTCTACAGTGACCAAAAAGTAAGAATGTGGGGGAGCTGGAGGCCATGGTAGCCATCTGGCAACCTAGGCAGTGTTGTAGAATATTTTTCCTACGTTCTGTATTTAATGTCATTAGTACACATCCCTTTCTATTATTCTGATTTATTGTTTATTTTTTCATAGCATGTGGCAACCTGAAGGCAAGAATACTATTGTGATAGTCATTAAACAAACACAGAAGAAAATTTATCACCTGTCCTCAAATTATTTCTAACCTTATTGTAAACTGAGGATAAAAGAGAAATATAGATAGGGAAATGGGAGAGTACCTGAATGGTTTCTGACCTACTTTTCCCGATAGCTATAACCATATAGGAAAAATCTGCTGGTATCCCAGCTATGGAGATTTGAAAAATCAATTAAACCTTTTAGAGAAATTTCTGGGATTTTTTTTTTCTCAGATATGAAGGATTATTTTTAACTTCTCTTCCTATCTCAGCTACATGTGATGAAAAGATTTCCATGAACAATAGGCTTAGAGGAGATTGTCATAAAATTACAGAGTCATTCAAGGTTGATAGCACAAATAGCTGTTTTCCCAATCTTTTCTCATGACTGTCTACAAAGTTCATGTAATTCTTAATATTTTTTTTCTTTTCTCTCCCTTTGAAAGGCATGTTTGTTTGTTTGTTTATTTTTATGGTTTATGAAACCCACAGCAATTTATTGTGATTTAGACAATTATTCTATCACCTGATGACCCCTCCCTACCCAGGAAGGGGAATTGGGAAAAAAACAAGGAAACTTGAGGGTTGAAATATAAATAGATTTAATAGGATAAGACTAAGTAATTAACGATTATAACACTGAAGAATCCATATCTATCCCGACACCATTATAAAATATTCAACGGTTATTCTCGGCCAACTATACCAGTAGGAAGCTGTGCCTCCCAGCAGTGGACAGCACATGTCAGACACTGAGAGCGCTATGGCTTCAGGAGGAAGAGAAGGCCTCAGGGGTCCAGCACCGGGCAAAGAAGTTCTCTGGATCACCACCATCAATGAAGAAAACTTTGCAGCAAACTTTCTTATTTATATTGAATGCGACATTCTTGGTGTGAAATAATCCTGTTGGCCAGCATGGGTCAAGTNGATTATAACACTGAAGAATCCATATCTATCCCGACACCATTATAAAATATTCAACGGTTATTCTCGGCCAACTATACCAGTAGGAAGCTGTGCCTCCCAGCAGTGGACAGCACATGTCAGACACTGAGAGCGCTATGGCTTCAGGAGGAAGAGAAGGCCTCAGGGGTCCAGCACCGGGCAAAGAAGTTCTCTGGATCACCACCATCAATGAAGAAAACTTTGCAGCAAACTTTCTTATTTATATTGAATGCGACATTCTTGGTGTGAAATAATCCTGTTGGCCAGCATGGGTCAAGTGCCCAGGCCTCGCTCCTCCTCATGCCTGCACCTTGCTAACTTGAAAACACTGAGACCTTGAAACCCACATACCATAGCTGGATATAAAGTAAATATTTTCACAAATCCAGACACTAGAGTCTTCCAAAAGTGCAGTTTTCTGAAGCATTAGAAGAGAAAATAGTCCTGTGTTACTCAAACCAGGAAATTTATTTAAAGACCAATGCTGGCAGGCCAATGTTTATAAGAAAAGATTTTACAAGAATAAATCAGACCACATTTGCCATGAATGCATAAAGTTTGATAAGGAAGTAAGTATTTCAATTTCATGCCTATGTGAGGTTACAAACTGGAGTAAAAACTGCTATTTGAAAAATTATTTTTGAACTACTGTCATTACAGTCTGTTCAATTTCTCTTTCTGAAGGACCACATATGAATAGCAATTTCTAATTTTTCCATTTTTTTTTCTTTACTTCAGGCCTGTGTAGCATTAAAAATTACCAAAAAGAGGATACGAAAAAACTCATGGAAACTCATGTAAGGTAAGATAGACTTATGGGCAATTTTATGTGCGCCGGTTTACCCCAAGCAACAGTTTTGAACCCAGTTTATGGAAACCCTGTAAATGAATTCAGTTTGTGTAAATTTATTAATGAGAAGATTGTTTTATGAATAATACATAAGGTTCATTTTTCAGTGAAATTGTACATCTAATATTAGAAGTGTTAGAGAAGAATTACAGATTGACATAAGAAAATCAAATCCATGACTGTTTTAAATGAAGGCTGGGCCTGAGAAATGAAGTATCTCCCATGGCTGATGTTTCAAATTACTAAGAAGGTCTTCACTTCTTGATTACCTTTGGAAAAAGAGACAAATACATTGTCAGTCTAAATGTTACCTGCCATAAATTTGTGTTGCAATCACAGTCTGGAGATTTTAACAGGAAGATTGATTGTATATGCTCTATAATGTATATTAGATGTTTATATTTCTAAATATCTTATGCTTGTAAATATATAAATATATAAATGTTACCTGAAGTTTGTTACATGAAGTATCACCCCCAATGTTGGAAAAACACCCCTAAAAGGAAGAAAGAGGATTATTTGGTGTCCTCACTTGAAAAGAATCTTTTTGCTGTTGTTTTTGACATTTACTGAAATCGTTGTGCATGTGCATCTGTTTGCCTCTGGAACTGCCTATAAACAGTTTTCTAGTTTGGTTTGAGTTAACTTTCCTTTGCATTCATTCATTTCATCTAGTATAATGTTCCCTTGGATGTACATGAAAATTTAATAAAGAGTAAATTAAAGATTATATGAACATTCAAAAGTTTTATAGAAAAATCTACCATGAAGAACAGACTAATTAATTCCACAGTTCTGGCTTGCAGTATATATTGAGAATAATTTCTTGAAGTGCTTATTTGCGTGACAATACCAAGACTACACTTTAAACTCATAGCTACCTCATCAGACTACTCCAGGAAAAAAAAAATTAGAAATAATTCTTTTTTCATTTATTCCAACAGTGGTGAGATGGGTGATTTGATATGTATGTATTCTGGAATTCACACACACATGATTTTGCATAACCAATGTGTTTTATTCTTGAGTTAAACTACTCCCTTAGCAACTGGGAAGAACGATTTCTTTTCTTCAGTCTATGGTTGTGTCACTGTGAATCTCACACTATTAATCAGAATGAAGAAGTGCTCAAGAGATGTTTGGTTACTACACAGAAATAAAGCATGTCACTAGCAGTATGCATCAGAGCAGACATTTTCCCAGAGTTCTGCATCCTAATTCTAATCCATCCAGTCATTTAATTTGATTGCAATTAGCATCCTTTTTGATTACTTCTTTTCAATCTTTTCAGCTGCTATAAAAACTGTAAACTGATCTAAATGATATCCTCTGATCCAAGTGGAGTTTGAATTTAAACTTCAAGAATCAGCTTGACATAACTGATCCTCTCCTAGAAGAGAATTCGATAAGTATCATTCTGAATTCTGAAATTCAAATATTTGTTTAGACAGAAAATATCACAGAAATACATATTATATAACAAAAGGAATTTCACTTAATCATAATCCTCCAAATTATTGCTTTCATTTTACAAAAGATAAAGAAATCGTGATTAAAACTTAATTTCTTCAATCACTTCATTCTATTTCAGTAAATGGACTGAAATGGCAGCATAACCCTAGCTGTAACTATGTAGTACACTCCTTTTTTTCCCTTCTACCTGTGTTCTCACTTACCTCATGGTTTAAATGTAATCAGTAGTCAATCATGTTGCATATATTTTGTAGTGCTTCTGAAGTATCTTCTTTCCCCATAGGAGATTCTTACTCTTCTTCAGTTGTCTCATGATCACACAGCAGGAATATGGTCCTGAGAGTATGATTCTGATGCATGTGCTCATTTCAGGAATTTTTACAACTAGATTTTTTTTGGATGCTAGTCAGAATGTCTAATTCTTGCTTTTTAAATAAAGCTTGGGGTCTTTTTAGAAATTTTTTTGTCTTTTGTTAAGACCTCCACAACATTCAGTCACAATTTCTCTGAGCACCCAATCTCCTTGAGTTACATATACCTAGGAAAAATTTGGATTTGATGAAAAAAAAAGAAAGATAGCAATAAAGGAATTGCACAGAAAAAATGTGGAAAAAATACATAGAAAATTATCTTTTTTCTCATTTTTCAAAATCAAATAATTTAAAACATAATAAAATTTGACATGGACATATAACATTCATATTTTACATGTTTGATTTGGCTACACCAATATAAACGAGTTCACCAGTTAACAATGCTGTATCAGGGAAAACAATATGAATATAGTAATAGAATCTGAATGTTATTTTAAAGAAAGTAATTTTCTTTCTGGTTTTCGTGTTTGCTAGCATAACACTGTAGCCAGTTAAAGCTAAAAGTTGGCATTTTGGCCAAATGCTTAACTTATAATTAAAAGTCTCTCCCTGCACACACTCCGCCCCACCGTCNGAATGGTATTGTCCTTGATCTGTAAGATGTTACTGTACCTAAGTATATGATGGGATATGTAGTTTTCTGTTTTTACAAAAACATTGCTGCTTTTTGTATATATTAATTTTTGGTGAAAGAATAATACATATGTAATTTTCTACATTCTAAATGTTGAAAATAATTGGAAAAGGAGCTTTGAAGGGTGGTCCACACAAAAGGAATCTAAATAATTTTAAATAGGTTTTTTTGTTTAGGGGTTTTATTTTTTAAAGATGTATTAGATCAGATTATCTATTCAATTTAGATATGAAGTGTTGACGTGAGCTCTGAAGGTGCCTAAAAAAAGGTTATAAAAGACAATGAAGGATGCTCAGATGAAGAAGTTTACATTGAACCTAGAACTGGATCATAGGAGTGTCTGTATGTGGTCTTCAGCTGTGAGATGATCAATATCAAACGACACAAAACCTTGCTTCTACTTCTGTAAAAGCCAAGTGTTTGTTCTACATTTTTAAATAATTACAATTCCTTACAAAAAGAGCATCAATTTCATTTTAAAGAAAAGCTTATTTAGATAAAGCTTTTGATGAAAGGAAAGGAAAATGGGTAGAGATGTGTATTTGAAAACTACCCCTTTTTATTTAAGAGTTATTTTTACACAGGCATGACCTTTTCCTGGATGGTAAAATCAGTGTTTCATATACATCTGTGTGTATGTCTTTCAAAAGGAGAATTTCTTCAACTTCATATTATTTCTAAACTCAGAGCAAATGTTGTGCAGATCCCTTCCAGATACACACACAGCAGTGGAACCTGAAGGGGCAGCAGCCCATGGCACCTCATGGGACTCATCCATGGGTCCTGAGGGAACTGGCAGATGAAGTTGCCAAGCCATTATCTATTGTATTTGAGAAGTTGTGGCAGTCTAGTGAAGTTCCTGCTGACTGGAAAACATGATGCCCATTTTTAAAAAGGGAAAAAAAAGAAGACCCAGGGGACTACACGCTGGACAGTCTTACCTCTGTACTCAGTAAGATCATGGAGCAGATCCTCCTGGAAAGTCTGCTAAGGCACTTAGAAAATAAAGAGGTGATCAGTGACAGACAACACGGCTTCACTAAGGGCAAATCATGCCTGAAAATTTGGTGGCTTTCTACGATGGGGTTAGAGGATTGGTAGATAAGGGGAGAGCAACTGACATCATCTACCTGGACTTGTGAAAAGCATTTGACACTGTCTCACATGACATCTTTGTCTCTGGAGAAACACGGATTTGAAGAATGGACCACATGGTGGATAAGGAACTGCCTGGACAGTCACACTCAAAAAGTTGAGTTGCCATCAACAACTCAATGTCTGAGTGATGATCAGTAATGAGTGGTGTTCCTTACGGGTCTGTACTGGGACCAGTGCTACTTAACACATTTGTTGGCAACATGGATGTTGGGATTGATTGCACCCTCAGCGACTTTGCCAACAGCAAGCTGTATGGAGCGGTCAACACGCTAGAGAGAAGGGATGCCATTCAGAGGCACCTGGACAGGCTTGAGAAGTGGGCCTGTGTGAACCTCATGAAGCTCAACAAGGCCAAGTGCAAGGTCCTGCACCTGGGTCAAGGCAATCCCATGCACAAATATAGGCTGGGTGGAGAAGGGCTTGAGAGCAGCCCTGAGCAGGAGGACTTGAGGGTGTTGGTGGATGAGAAGCTCAACATGAGCCAGCAATGTGTGCTCGCAGCCCAGAAAGAAAATCCTGTCCTGGGCTGCATCAAAAGAAGCGTGGCCAGCCAAGTCAAAGGAGGTGATTCTGCCCCTCTGCTCTCCTGAGACCCCACCTGGATTACTGCATCCAGCTCTGGAGCCCCCAACAGAAGGACATGGACCTGCTGGAGTGAGTCCAAAGGTGGGCCACAAAGATGATCAGAGGGCTGGAACACCTCTGCTATGAAGACAGGTTGAGAGAGTTGGTGTTGTTCCGCCTGGAGAAGAGAATACTCTGAGGAGACCTTATAGCAGCTTTCCAGTACCTGAAGGGGACCTACCAGAAAGTTGTAGAGGGACTCTTTACAAGGGCATGTAGTGATAGGACAAGGGGTAATGGCTTCAAGCTGGAAGAGGATATATTTAGATTAGATCTCAGGAAGAAATTTTTCACTCTAAGGGTTGTGAGGCACTGGAACAGGTTGCCCAGGAAGTTGTGGAGGCCCCATCCCTGGAAGTGTTCAAGGCCAGGTTGGATGAGGCTTTAAGTAACCTGGTCTAGTGGAAGGCGTCGCTGCCTGTGGCAGGAGACTTGGAACTAAATGATCTTTAAGGCCCCTTCCAACCTAAACTGCTCTATGATTTCATGAGATCCTAGTTCTGGCTGAGCTGGCAACAGTGGAGCATAAGGACTGGATCAGAACAGCAGGGAGATAAATCTGACACGATGTACCCTAGGCTTAATCATTTGATCTATGTTGAAAACTTTCTGGTTTTGCCTACAGGTACATTGCTGTAAACACAGATGCTCCTCGCCTTCCGTAGGCGGGGGGGGAGGNAGCCAACATTGCCAAACATATTCCAGAGAATTTATGTTCTTTGGAGGGACTTCCATTTCCTAGCTGCAATTTCTTCTTACACTTCTTACCGTATAGCTGAGCAAGTGCTGCACACAACATGACATCAGGGGGTAACCTAAACACATAATAACATGAGTCTTCTTCCTTCAGTGCATGACTCAGTGTTGTACCAAAAAAGAGTTGAAAGCTTTTTCAGAACATAGTGAATGCTTTTTTCATCACAAACTAAAACATTTGTTTTGGTTTTATTTTTCCCACACTATTCATTTGCTTGTAATCTCTTCCCAAAATCATGTTCCAAATTAAAAAAGAAAACAGAATGCCAAATTACACTATTTTTTAAAGAAAACCCCAAGCCCCACAACAAAAAAAGCTAAGAAAACAACCAACCAACAAATCTTTTCCAAATTCATTTCAAATCTTGTTTCTTTAGGTTTAGTATTTCAATCAAATATTATTATGCTTATAATATAAAAAAATGGTTTATCTATTAAAGATAAAGTGCTTTTACAGCCTAAGTAGACTAGTAAGTTGGAGAAAAGGGGTATTTTTAAAGGCATAGTATGAATCAGCCTATTTGCCTACACATTTTTCTTTGTTTGGGCGTTTGTGAGGAGGGATTGCTGTTTGATGGTTTTGTCAGGAATAATTTTTTTCAATGGAAGGAGGTAACAGATGACAAGCCACCATGAAAAGACTACCCTGATCTGTATTGTCTGGCTAATTTGCAATGGCTGCTAGCCAGAGTACAGGAATTTCTGTACTAGAGGTGGCTATTTGGGAATCTGATACCCACACCAAGAGTTCAAGGGATACAAAACAGTGAAGCGGATAAGAATGGGGAAGGTCCATATAGATTTCAGGAGCTGTAGTTTTTGCTTGCAGTGGGGAGTAGTCATTACAATTCTGTTCAAGAATACAGCTGTCTTAAAGGGGATAGAGAAAGTTCTATAGCATTAGCAAATATAAGGTGGGGGAAAAAAGCCTCTGTCAAGTCCATGATGATTAATTACATTGACATTCACACAATGAATATATAAGGAGAATATATAGACATTATGTATATAGAATATATAGATATATAGAATATATAGATGCTGATAGGTAAAATTCATTTCACAAATCTTAAATACCTAAAATATCAATGTCTGCAACTGAAGGACCCACTTCGCTATCATTTTGCAGTCAGTGTATAGCTAAGCCTCTATTTGGGACCATTTGTTTTATCTTAAGATAAACATACATAACAGGTGACACAACAAGAAAGAGAACACCAGATAACATGACACTGACCAGGGCAATTTATTAAGTGAACCAGGTAAGGGATAGGTTGCATCACGAAAAGCTTTATACAAAGACTTACATAGACCTAACTGAGACCACAATAATTACCTCACCAGAGGGTTGGCACAGCCAAGCCTAAGGGAAACATGACACTGGCATGGACCAGTCTTAGCATCACGCTCTGGATGATGGCTGGGTACCAACACATAGTTTGTACACTGTGTGTACTCTGCCTCTCTACATGGTGCTTGATGTTGGATGTCCGTGTAACAATGCTTCACCCCAGTCTCTCTTAAGGATCACGGAGGGGGCTATAAGCATGGACTGACAATGAAATCATTCCATGAGGATACCATTACATAGGTTTTCAGCAGTTTCAGGTGTTTTTCTCACGTTACTCATCAATCCATAGCCTACACCAAACCTCATTGCACTCAGTTTTGGCTGCATTGTCCAATCTGTTATTGCACAGCATACCCAGATACTCTGTTTTTGATGCTCCCACAAAACCAGGTCAGATAAAAAGTGCTCCAAGGGGATTTCTGTCTTTCTACTCACTGTTAAAAAACCCTGAGATATCTCATATGCAGGTGTCCATGAAGTAGATGCTTACAACTAAATGAGATGAATCCACTCCCAATGTGATTAGCCCTTTGAAGATGTTGGTATGGAAGCAATATATTTAGTAGGCATTCATATAAGGAACTCAAACAGAGTTTGAATCTTTTATTTTTTTTCTGAAAAAGCAAAGGTTATTTTTAAATTGT
The DNA here is from genome assembly GCA_013398295.1 of Chionis minor. Lineage (NCBI taxonomy): Eukaryota > Metazoa > Chordata > Aves > Charadriiformes > Chionidae > Chionis > Chionis minor. The sequence continues at coordinate 93,739 of VZSF01002475.1, forward strand.
AATAAGGCAACCAGATCAAGGATAGCAACTAGATTAAGTCATGCTGTGCTCAGCAGTGTCCCTAGTCTTTTATTAGTTATGTAGAAATTGAGAAAGATGCCAGTGGAAACTGCAGTCACTTTTCTCAAGCAGCAATCCTAAAGGATGCTGTGAAATTTTCTGCCAGATACATAAATCTCAGCACATAGAACGTATGTCCTGGTTACTGATATTTTAATGAGAAGCTTCTCTTGTGATGTTGGCATTAATGGCCATGTCAATGGTGGAAAACCAATTCTATTCACAGTTTACTTCTTATTTACTTCTTACTTAATAGCCAGAGACATAGATTTAAAATATTAATGCTTTCAGTAGTTCAACTGGCAAATAAAAAAGAAGGAATAGCGACCAGTTTTCTTTTTCTGACCTCTTTCTCTCACACTGTTGGTTTAACAAATAATACCAGCTGCTACTTAAATTAAATTGAAACATTAAACTAGACTTTAATTAAAACTGTTTTCCAATACATGTCATGCTTTGTACGTGACATGGAACACAGCTCATGAAACTGTTGGAAGATAGAATTTGAAAGCTTTGAGACATGAAAAGGAGTTAAGAAGAACCATCTCTGCAGCACCCCTCTCTCAGAAACAAAGGATATTTAGGAACAATAAGGTGAAAGAGTCAATGCTTGGTCAATAAGGAAAAGATCACCACAACATTTTGAGGAAGTTAAAACTTGTTTCATTGCTATATGAAGCTGTGCAGAGCAGAGCTTCTGACAGTTCACCTTGCCACCCCCAGGGCTGCATTGACAAGTGCAAGTGGACTGCACAATATCTTTTGGACAGTCAGCAAAATTAGGGAGAGATGAAGCAAGGATTTTCAAGGTTATAGTACTATATTCTTGCCCAAGGGAATCCTCCTTAGGGAAAGAGAGGTCATTCAATGTGATCTGATATATTTATTCCAAAAACTATTGTATCAGCTGAAATAAAGTTTTTTGAGGCTCAGATAGGCGTGGTGTGAACTCTATTGGGGAATGTGAATACCTGCATTACACTGAACTTTAATTTGTATGAATAGTTTAATCTCATCTCTGTGTCTTAGTCATGCATTTTATTGTCCCATTTGTATTTATTCAGCAGATTCCTAAGAGAAATCAGCTTTGTTTTACTAGTTTCTTTCTGGCATATTTTTCCCTCTTCCATTTGCGATCTCCATTTCACTCTCACTGTTTCTGTCCTCTCCTTTTTTATTGTGTTATGTCTTCCAATAGCTTTTGCTCCATACAAATCTTGTCCATATCTTCTTCATCCCTATGAGGAAGGAAAAAACCCAATTAGTTTAATAACTACAATAGCATGTCAAAAAACAGCTAAGATCAGGGGGTCAAATATCAGAGATGTGCTTGAATGTTCATTACAAAGACTGTATATCTGGGCTGCCAATAAGCTTAAACATGGCCAGGTATCTCTAGATTATATCTATAGCAGAACATCTTGTTTTCCTGAGAACTAAAGACCACCACTGTCAACTTTTGGCTTCAGAGTATGCCTCTCTCATCTCATTTAGGGCAAAATTCATCACACCAACAGGTTGTAAGCTGGGCATAAGCGTAAGTAGTATAAGCAGATTGGTTTTGGATTCCCTCTTAATCAATGGAGAGAAGAGGTGAATATATCTAATTCTCTGATGGAGACGATGATATAAGCTCTATGTTATGCTTTTAAATTAGGTTATTCTTACTCTTGCTGTTCTAGATAGGCAAAGGACTTCAAATAAAACAGGTTGGTAGAAGAGAATTCCAATGTTACACTGCATGACAAAGAGGGGTCAAAAAAGAAGCAGTCCAGTACCCTCTTTGCTTCTCTACTCCCAGCACATCAGCACCAGGACCTCCTACTTCACTTTACCTCAAAATGTTTGTTCTTGGCTGTTTGCTTACGAAGTGTAAGTCTTCATCAACTATGGAAAAGTTTGAAAAATCACAGGTGACTGAGCTTAAAACTAGCTAATCGCATTCACACATAGCAGCACATACTGTTTTATAGGATAGTTGTGCCCTAACATCACCATTTCAATTGTTAACTAAAAAACAAAGAGCGAACTCTGTCCAGATGATTTTCTATTCTGAGGCAATAGTTACAGGCAATATTTTTTCTTGTCACGCACTTAGGAGAGAAAAAAAAAAATAACTGGAGCCAAATTAGTTCTCATGCTTGGTTATAATAACTTAAAAAAGAGAAGAAACTTTTCCTCAAAAGTTCTCCCATCTTTTTATAGTCTTTGACAAGTTTTAAAAAACACTCTGTCTTGTCACATTTCAGAATGAAAGCACTATTTGCAAAGAGCAGTTCCTTAGAAGTAGGACTAGACTTATTCACAGACAGCCACACTCACAAAACATAAGTATACTGTTACAGTAACTCTAAATTATGTCACATATTTTCACAAAGCTCTTCCTTATGGATATTGAAGAAAACATAAAGACACCATGACGGGTGGTTGCTTTTAACTCTGACTCACACTGTTTCCAAGAAGTTAGGTCAGATCATCTCATAGATTTCAGACACTCTCCTCTTAAATAAGCCTTCTGTACAATGGCAAGGAATCAAGTTAAAGACATTTATAGCTTCTGAGATAATCAGAACCAGTATTTTAACTGTCTAATGAATCTTAACACACCCCAGAACTCTGTCTAAACCATAAAGTCTTTCTAATATTCGAGGTCTTGCTACTGTTCCCTTTAAGGCTAGTGAAAAAAATTCCACTGAAATAGATGGATGCAGTATTGTGTATTAAACTATGTTGTTGGCTCTTTTATCTCCTATGGGTGAAGTATTTTGTTGTGGAAGTATCTCTAAAGCGAAATTGGAAAGAAATCCCACTCACACGCCCCCAAAAAAACCCAACAAAAAAAAATACAAAACCTCCCCCAAAACCTCTTAAAGGGCTGTTTGTGAAAAAAAAAAAAGAAAAGAAAAAGAAAAAAGGTTGTATTTACTGCTTTTACCTAAATCCTTCTATTTAAGAGCATGTTCAATGCCATTTTTAGGTACACTGAAACAGTTACAGACAATTAAGTTAGTAATTTCTCCAGACTGTTAACAGTCCTAAGGGGTTACCTCATCTGTAGCAGGATAACTAGGTGTTAGGAAGTTTCCTAGCACTGTTTTATTTCGTTATTCTGCCTTTCTAAACTTTTAAGTTTTAACAAAAATTCAACTGGTTTTCTGAGATTATTTTAAGTGTTACAGAAATGAAAGATAATATTTTCTTTCAGGGATGTCTAAAAGTGGAATATTAAAAAAAAAATGTTGCAGACTTCCATTACATTTTTTCAAAGTCAACACAATTTCCCCAAATGTTTCCAATTTCCTAAAGATTAGTAAAAAGCCAAACCAAACAAACAGGCAAGCATCCTCATTTTTTCCTCAGTTTTGAATCAGATATGTACATCCAGGCTCATTGGTTTTGCCCTTTTCACTGCCAGGATGCACAAAAATCTACATAGGGACTTCAAAACACTGTTGCACGTATTATCAAAGATAGAGGGGTTTTTAAGATGACTGAGATTAACCAACAACTGGCTAATTGGGAAAAAAATATTCTGTGAATCATAGAAACACCTTTGTAGTACTGTAGTTTGTGTATGTACTTCTCAGAAGTATCAGCATTAAATAACACATCCCTGGATAGTAATACTCATCAATAATGACAGATTTAGAAGTGTTCAGTTCAGGAAAGAGCTTCCATGCAGGCAAAGCCACAGGTATAGCAGGGAAAGGCTGTGGATTTTGTTTACCTGGACTTTAGTAAATCCTTCGACATGGTTTCCCACAACATTCTCCTGGAGAAACTGGCTGCTTATGGCTTGGATGGGTGCACTGTGTAAAAAACTGGCTGGAAGGCCAGGCCCAAAGAGCAGTGATCCATGGATTTAAATCCAGTTGGTGGCCGGTCATAAATGGTGTTTCCCAGGGCTCGGTGTTGGGGTCAGTTCTCTTTAATATCTTTATCAATAACCTGGACAAGAGGATTGAGTGCACACTCAGTAAGTTTGCAGATGACATCAAGTTAGGCAGGAGTATTGATCTAGTTGAGGGTAGGATGGCTCTACAGAGGGATCTGGACAGGCTGGATCAATAGTCCAAGGCCAATGGTATGAGATTCAACAAGGCCGAGTGCTGGATCCTGCACTTGGGTCACAACAACCCCATGCAGCGCTACAGGCTTGGGGAAGAGTGGCTGGAAAGCTGCCTGATGGAAAAGGACCTGGAGTTATTGGTTGTCAGCCAGCTGAATATGAGCCAGCAATGTGCCCAGGTGGCTAAGAAGGCCAACAGTAGGCTGGCTTGTATCAGGAACAGTGCAGCAAACAGGACTAGGGAAGTGATTGTCCCCCTCAGCACTGGTGAGGCCACACCTCAAATAGTGTGCTCAGTTTTGAGCCCCTCACTACAATAAAGACATTCACATGCTGGAGCATGTCCAGAAAAGGACAATGAAGCTGGTGAAGGGCCCAGAGAACAAGCGTTATGAGGATCGGCTGAGGGAACTGGGGTTGTTCAGTCTGGAGAAAAGGAGGCTGAGGGGAGACCATATCACTGTCTAAAACTACCTGAAGGGAGATTGTAGAGAGGTGGAGGTCAGTCTCTTCTCCAAAGTAATAAGCGATAGGACGAGAGGAAATGTCCTCAAGTTGCACCAGGGAAGGTTTAGATTGGATATTAGGAAAAATTTCTTCACCAAAAGGGTTATCTAGCATTGGAACAGGCTACCCAGGGAAGTGGCGGAATCACCATCCCTGGAGGTTTTTAAAAGCTGGGTAGATGTCGTGCTAGGGAACATGGTTTAGTGGTGGTTTTGGTAGTGTTAGGTTTACAGTAGGACTTGATGATCTTAAAGGTCTGTTCCAAACTACATGATTCTATGATTCTATATCACTTTGAAATGATTCCCATCAGCACCTGTAAATACATCATGAACTGGAAAACATTTTTTTGAAATTATATCCNAATAAAGTCATTCACATGCTGGAGCATGTCCAGAAAAGGACAATGAAGCTGGTGAAGGGCCCAGAGAACAAGCGTTATGAGGATCGGCTGAGGGAACTGGGGTTGTTCAGTCTGGAGAAAAGGAGGCTGAGGGGAGACCATATCACTGTCTAAAACTACCTGAAGGGAGATTGTAGAGAGGTGGAGGTCAGTCTCTTCTCCAAAGTAATAAGCGATAGGACGAGAGGAAATGTCCTCAAGTTGCACCAGGGAAGGTTTAGATTGGATATTAGGAAAAATTTCTTCACCAAAAGGGTTATCTAGCATTGGAACAGGCTACCCAGGGAAGTGGCGGAATCACCATCCCTGGAGGTTTTTAAAAGCTGGGTAGATGTCGTGCTAGGGAACATGGTTTAGTGGTGGTTTTGGTAGTGTTAGGTTTACAGTAGGACTTGATGATCTTAAAGGTCTGTTCCAAACTACATGATTCTATGATTCTATATCACTTTGAAATGATTCCCATCAGCACCTGTAAATACATCATGAACTGGAAAACATTTTTTTGAAATTATATCCTTCACACAGAACATATATGCTCCAGAGTCGTAATTTTACAGATGGAAGTGCAGATTTTTAATTTTGAATAAATGTTGTACCTGTGAAGAATGAATATGTGCATGAAGTGATTAAGAAATCAACTGTTTATTCAAAGACATTAGCAGAAAATATCAAAAGGCTGGAAGCTAAACTAGGTAACTTGTGACTGGAAATAAAAGGTCTGATTTAGGTACTTACCTTGGATGGGTAACTAGCTACAAAACCCGAATTCCAAAATATGGTCGTCATTAATTTAAATCTGGTTCCTAGGATGTTCTTTGTTTAGTGGAGAATGTAAGCAGAAATATCTGTTCCTGTGCCTCCACACTCTCCACAAGTTAATGTGAAGGAAGAACTAGACTGTAGGCTCACTATTGCATTTTCTCTATTCTCTTTTTTTTTCTTGGCTCAAGGATAGTGAGCAGAACCTACAGTCATTATGTACAGAAATCACAAAGACAGCCACTCTAGGAAGAGATGTAGGAGGTAAAATTGTTGGAAAAGCCACCTGTGCAGGAATAATACTGGTTTTGACTGAGACAGAGTTAATTTTCTTCATAGTACCTTATATGATGCTGTGTTTTGGATTTGCGATGAAAACAGAGTTGATAACACACTGATGTTTTAGTTATTGTTGAACAGTGCTCACACAGTGTCAAGGTCTTTTCTGCTTCTCACACCACCCCAATAGCAAGTAGAGTCAACAAGAAGTTGGGAGGGGACACAGCTGAGACAGCTGACCCCAACTGACCAAAGAGGTATTCCACATCATGTGATGTCATGCTCAGCAATAAAAGTTGGGGAAAGAAGGAGAAAGGAAGGGATGTTCAGCATTATGACATCTGTCTTCCCAAGTAATCTTAGCATGTGATGGAGCCCTGTTTTCCTGGAAATGGCTGAACACCTGCTTGCCAGTGGGAAGTAGTGAACAAATTCTTTCTCTTGCTTTGCTTGCACGTTGCAGCTATTGCTTTACCTGTTAGCCTGTCTTTATCTGAACTCTGGAGTTTTCTCACTTCTACGCATTTGAGTCTCTCCCCCATTCCACTGCAAGGGAGTGAGAGAGTGGCTGTGTGGTGCTTAGCTGCCTACTGGAATTAATCCACAACACCCTCCCATCACCAATAGCCCTACAACCTGATCTCCTGAGCAAGTCAAAACTCCGATGTTTAAAAAACCCTGTTATTTATAGGTTAAAAAGCTTGCAGAGAGAATATTCAGTGCATTTTACCTGAGTGCAGAAAAAGGAAGCAAATAAGCTTGGATTTAGGATAGTCCCTGGAAGAAAACTGCCTTCTTTTGGTTTACAGCCTAAGAAATGCTTGAGAAAATTAAAAAGCAAGAAAACATCTGCAGCTTGAGACAGAACTAGAATTAGTTTTAGCTACTGCTCAGTTAAAAAATGACAATATACAGAGCCAAATAATCCATTCCATCTGCATAGTAGTTTGTGTGCAGTTTATTGTTTAAGATTGCAATCTTCAGTAATTATGACTCCATTAATTGTTCTCTGTAGGTGTTATAAACCAATCATTCAATGGTATTAAAGAATATAATATGTTTTTCCTAATCCTTAACCCAAAAATAAAAATTTATCATTTGATGCATACATCTCACTTTTCCATCAATTAAGTGTTTGCACGATCACTGTAGAGTCAAACTTTATGGGGTAAATCTTAAAACACCACTTAGATAAAAAATAGCTTGATTACATCTGCATACCTCTTACTCACCAGGTATGAGTTGAAAACAAAGAAACAATAGACAAACTTCTGTAACTGCTGATGACTTCACACATTTATAGTACCTTGGGACCAGGAGACCACAGGCTGATAGAAGTCCAGTTAATTGGCCTTAAAGTCCCTAGACTCTCAGGGACTAACACTGTCCTTGTTTTCCAGAGCCAGCCATTTGGCTAAGATTAAATTGGCTTTGAAAAATCAGATCAATAATGAAAAAAAGTTAATATTTATTTGACCAAATTATTTGATGAACATTATGTTATGCTTACAGAAATTATGACTGGCTTATGAATAATTCAGAAGAACGCCACAGATTAAATTTGTTGGATAATTTGACAACAAATAATTCAGCTAACTGAAAATCATGTAAATCTCACATAAAATCCACATCTGTTTGTGCTGGAAATGTTTGATATAGGAATAGATATTCCCAGGGAGAAAGCTCATATCACTGTCAAATGTTAGATGGGTTCATATTCATTTGGAAAAAAAAGCATATTTTTAAAAAATATAAATGAATATGGATACTTAATTAATTAATATAAATCAACAGCAAGAAGACACAAAAAAAAGAGAAGACAGTTGGAGACAGAAAATTAAATTTCATTAAATAAAATTAGATATCAAACTCCTTGAAAGGTGAAAATGTCTGTTTCCCTTAATTTTTTTTAGATAATACACATTTATGAAGTAAAGTACATAAACAAAGGACAACAGTGAATGGCACATGTGACTTTATAAAAGCTGAATAATATTGCGTCTGGACTGTGAGGCTGGCCTCACAGGAGCTAGCAAACATAAGTAGCTAAAGTAATTTAGCTAAATATTGCTACGTAGTGTTTGATATACTTGCAAAACCTCAACGGGTCATTGCCAAAATGTAAACTGCAGTCTACTATGATACCAGTGTAGTGCACATTCTCTTGCAGTAGGTTTGACTTGCTTTTCAGGATTGCTTTATGCAACACATTTTCTTGATTTGATAAAAATGCCATTTCACTTCATTTCCTATATCCAGACATGGGAAATTTATTGAATTCAGGCTCTCAAATATAGTATTCATTTTGTTTAGGTTTAGCTAGACTTATTGCCTGAGAAGTGAACTATTGCTAGCAGACTATTTCAACAATTTCTGGACTTTATTATAAATACACCTACACTAGCCTATGCATAACAGTAATTTTTGCACCCAGTAGAATTATACCAAGAATGTCTTAGCAGTAAAATTAAATCAAATTACGGTATTAACTTTTAAATGCACTAAACGTATGTATGTTCTTGCCTCTGGGTATGTGTGTGCATACATATATAGATACAGATATAGATCAGAAAGCTTGATTTTACAAGAACTGAGTATTGGGCATATGACCCAATAAACAACATAAATGCATATCCAATGTCCCTGGAACGTCTAAAGTACCAGTCATGCTTAAAATTATGTACAAGCTTAAGTGTTTTGGTGAATCAGAGCCAGAGTATTCACCACCTTGCAAGAACAACCCCTAATCACTGGACTTCGGAATGTATATTTTAATAGACTTTTAAATGGCCTTGGGATCAAACAAAAAACTCAGACCTGAATACCCACAGCTTTGGGAAAGATCTACTAGGATTTGTATATTGAAACAAAAAACAAACAGAGTTATGAGACAAAAAAAGGAGCCACTAGCTAATTCATAAGTTCAAAAGGAATGTGCTATTGATTTTATGTTGAAGGATTTCAGATATTATGTCAGGGCACAGCATAGGCTGTTTAGAAAAGTTCATGTGATGAGGGCATGCTCTTGCAGTGGCCCACAGCAGCACACTTAAGGACAGTCTGCTGAACACTACTACAATTTCCCTCCTGTTTCAGGAGGTGTTGTCTGTTGAAACTGTATTACCTGATTCAGGCATTTAATGGGCTACTTGCAAAACAACAAACTTCATTCTCCACTGTGGTTACCTTTTCATCATGTCCCTGGTGGTCTTAACATATGAAATTCAGCGTTAGGTTAAAAAGTGCTCAGTTACAAACTAGGCAGAAGCACTTCTTTGACTTATTTGGAAAAACATTTGTCTGAGTTTGGCTTGTAGCTTCAAGGAGTTGAGAAGCTGCTGAGGTACAGAATACAAAATGTTTTTATGTTTTCAGTGTGTGAGTTCACAGCAGTTCTGCGAAGGAGTAGGAATTAAGAACAAATGGACAGGTAGATTAAACTCTCTCAGCTTTCTTCATCCATCCATAACTGACTAAGGAGCAGAATGAATCCCTGTTAAGCTATAAGAATATAAAAAAAAAAAAAAAACAAACCAAAAAAAGTTATGTACATTTTACAAGCAAAGTTGGCAAGCAGAATCTGACTCTGAGGCTAAAACTTCAGTGACCATCTCTCCTCCTTCCTACGGAAGAAAAAAAATTAGCATCCAGACATCTTCCTATGATTCTTTTTTTCTCTTTGAAAATGCACATTAAATTATCAAATTGATTTTTAAGGAAATTAGTAGGTTAGTGAGAGCAGCTATCAACCAGGGAAAGACATTTTGCAGTTTGCCAATCTTTGTCTAGAGTGAAAATCTAGTGAATAAGTTTCGCACTGTTGCAAATAGTAAAAACCAAAACTCATAGCACAGTGTCACAGTACAGAAGGCATTTTAAGAACATAGCTACTAATTTTGCATTCAGTGATATTTTAAAATTGCTATGGATTTTGGAACAGGTAATCATTTTGATTAGTTTACAATATATAGAAAAACAGTACATAAGAGTTTCACAGTTCTGGTGATACTGATATCACATGAATATTCTTCACATTATTATTGTAAACTTATCATGTTTCCAGATACTTTTGCTCTTGTTCATACAGAACTGGAAGATACCAACTGTGGTATTACTTTTTTTACAATTTTGCTATTGAAATAGATAAGTAACAGCTGACCTTACTCGTAGATGTTGTGGTTTAGCCCCAGCCAGCAGTGAAGTCCTGTAGAACCACTCGCTCATTCCCTCCCTCCCCCCTAGTGGGATATGGAAGAGAAAGATGGGGAAGATGAAGAATTAAAAGTGAGAAAACTCTGAAAGACAGTACAGCAAAAGCTGTGTGTGTAAGCAAAGCAAAATAAGAAGTTCATTCACTGCTTCCCATTGGCAGGCAGGTGTTCAACTGCCTCCAGGAAAACAGGGCTCCATCAAGCATAGGAGTTACTTGGGAAGAACACAAATGCCATAACTCCAAACATTCCCCTCTTCCCCCTTCTTCCCCGAGCTTTTATTGCTGAGCTTGATGTCATATGGTATGGAATACCCCTTTGGTCAATTGGGGTCAGCTGTTCCAGCTCTGTCCCCTCCCAGTTTCTTGTGGATCCCCAGTCTACTAGCTGGCAGTGGAGCATGAGAAGCAGAAAAGCCCTTGACACTGTGTGAGCACTGTTCAACAATAACTAAAAAATCAGTGTGTTATCAACACTGTTTTCATCACAAATCCAAAACATAGCACTATATGAGCTATTATGCAGAAAATTAACTCTATCTCACCAATTATCAGTAGATGAGAGGGGGAAAACCCCCCAAAAACCAGAAAAAACATCCATGACACAAGAAGTTTCTAATAATATAAAGCGGATATCATTTAAAAATGATAGATGCCAATGACTGAATCAAAAATAGAGCTCAAAAGTAACTTCCATTGTAGACCTGCTACAACAATACTAAGAATGGTCACTCTGAATCTGGTTTTCAAAGCAGTGTTTACTGAGGTCAAGTTGAAACTAGGTAGATATTTTCAGCAAATTATAGCAGAAGTCACTAGGGAAGGTGACAAATTGTTTTTTTCTATGTAATGTCATCATGCGAAGACAGCTGGAACAATTCTACAGAGTGATGGGACTTACACTTATCACAAGAAACTGCCTAGGTACACAGGAAGGTTACCCGAGAGCCAGCTATGAATATGGTTCTCAGAAATTTAAAGTCAACCAAAGATTATTCTGTTGCCAAACCTGCCTGTGATGTAACAAATCCATGCATAGACAGATAATCTCTTTAATGAGATGATATTTTCATTCATGGTTTTGGTAAAAATTAAATGTTATTGGTTTATCAAGAGCTGATCGATATGCATTTATTTTATTAGACAATATAATGAAATCATAGTCAAGTACAATGAGCTTCCATACCATAATCCTTGATGTAAATTGGATGTGAAATAATTTCTTGTTTCCTATTCCATATTATAATTCTCAATATGAAAGGTGTTTGTGCTCCATCAGTTTAGTTTCAGAATTAAGGCTGGGTATCTGCATAGATGAATACATAATTGTGACGATTTATTTCTTTAAAGTCCCAGGGCAAGCTCTAAGTGCCCTATTTAAGCATTTGTACAATCTCTCTTCTATTACCTATTCACTAGAAGTATTTCAGCATAGATCTACTAAATATATATTTTATGAGAGGATGGTTTATACTGTAATCTTAAACTCCAGTGTGAAAAGAATTCATGCTGAAATTCTATGCCTTCGATTCTTAAATGGGTGAGGGGCAGCTATTGCTATTGTAAAACTTTTATAGCTAATTTAGGCTCTAGGTGATTATAATTTGTCTCCTTTGGCTTTTTTCCTACTTTTTTATTGCAGTTCTATCTTTTATTCATTTTTTCCATTACCTAGAATAAGAGAGGAATCCTGCCTGCTTGCCTACATGAACAACTCAATGCTTGCTGTTTGCAGAAGCTGGGAGTTGCAGGTCTTAGTTTCAGAAAGCTTGTTCTGCATGCCAGAAGATAAGGTTAAGCCATTTCCTGAGCTCACATAAGAAGTGGACTGAGCAAGCAACCAAAAGAATAAAGACGCTTGAAGAAGCTCTTTTCTTTCACGAATGCAGAGGAAAATTGTTGAACTCTTAGAAGAGATTTGGGATGTCAGCACGGGGACTGTTAGCATAACTAAGCTAACACAGAAGTGGGAGAGCAGATAAGTTGATAAAAAGGATTTTTATCCACCAAGCTTCTCTGAGTCACAGTTTGATCCTGGGTAGACTGATAGGGAAATATTGCTGTGTTCTTCTAGGAGGGTTGGGAGGTTGGATGGCTACCAAGCATTGTCTATTTCCTGTTCATTAATAAAAGGGAAGAAAGATAATTTTTCCTCTGTATTTTGCAGTCAGAACAAGTCAACTTCTTGTTCTCATGATCAACATGTCTCACAACCAGCTGCTTGACGTCTACTGATAGACATGCAGCACAATGTTCTTGCTGCCTCATGAGTACGGAAAGTTCACCCCTCTGATTTTACTGTGTCATCATGAACTGCAAACTTCAGCAGTTCTGCCAGAGCTTCATTTCAACCCTAGGGTCATTTCTTTTCTTTTTGCTTCTCCTAGTTGCCTGATATGTACAAAGAATGTGTAAGCGTTCATCCAACTGGAAAGATGAGTATATCCAATGACTGTCATAACAGAAGAGAAACTCTAACAGGTCTAGGTGCTACTACAGTAGATGCCGAGATTCTTAACTTGAATATACAGTCTTGCTACAATGCAGCTGATTGAGGGTTCTTAATATCATGAAATGTCAGAAATTACTTTTGGATATGCACTGTTTGTCCTGTCATGTCTGAAGATTTATGCAATTTTGGCTAGAAGTACCAAATTCTTCTCCCCACATGAAATGGTGAAAACTTGTCCTGGAATATGATTATTAAAGTGAGATTATTATATGTAATTTTAGATGCTTGTATGTATTGTAGACATCTGAATTTTGATCAGAATACCCAAAATCCTCCCTTGTCATGGAGACATGTACAATCCAAGGGCACAATGCCATTTCAGACCAGTTTCGGCTATTTTCAATAGGTTGAAATTAATTATATCATACAGATGCCTTTTCCCACTGTTAAGTATAAATGACATCAGAAACAGTAGTTCAGGAGTGGATACTTGGTATGTGGACAAATCTCACACACTGTCTCTTTTGATTATAAAATCTCATTCTGTCATTCCATTGCCTTACTGAGCTATCAGGTAGTCAGTCTAACAGGACATTTGGGAAAGAAGCATTTAGCTTTCCTAGTAGCAGTGCTATAGTGAAGGTGATGACACTTAAGGGGAACTGTGATTTCTTCTGTTAGATCCATTGGATGGACCTTTGGGAATATTGTCCTCTTGGACACATGCATGCTTCCTTTTTGCTGTATTTGAGATTGGAGCCAATTCAATCCTGCAAGGAAGATAGTTGTCTCATTCACCACTTAAGCCAAAATACTAACACTTGGGAATCTGTTCAAACCTAGTAGCCAAACAAGTACGACAATTTTAAGTATTACCTTTGCTACGTGATGAACATGCCTACAAGTTTATCAAGCAATATCAGCAAGACAAAATTCCTCTTTCTTCAAACTCTTCTTCTCTTACATTTTGTTTCACCATCAAAAGGAATTAAAAAAGGAGAAGCCAAAGTCTGAGTTCAATATATTAAAGATAATTATATAATTTTGAATGCATGAGTATATCTGTTTAATTTTTGTTAAGTTTTCTACTTCCTTGTCTGCTAAAATCCTCCTTTCAAATCCTTCCATAACATGTAGATCTTTCATGGAGATCAGTTACAGGAAGTTTCCTCATCTTTCTTTCTTTGCCTCATCTATCACATTTGTGTGACTTTGATTATGGGCTCCTTGAAGCAAGGAATAAAGGGCAAAAATGTGTTCTTAAATACTCTAATGTAAGTCTGAAAAAACTTTTTGAAAATTCATGGAGATTCTCCAGATGGTCACAAGTGTAACTGGTTTAATATGTTCTTGTGCCTTTGAAGGGTACGTAAAAGCTTGTGTACATGTAAGTTTGTCATAGTAACAAATAACAGTCTTCGTATTGAATTATAATCTGACACAACAAAAGTCAGTGTTGTTCATTTGAATTCTCCTGATAACTGGTGGTTTTCTTAGTGTTGCAGGTCCCTAAATTCTGGGTTCACGTTGTAAAGAAACCTGGGAGTGTACAGGCTGTATTTTTTTTTGGATAATACTAAACTGGAAGATTTTATGAGTCCCCATTATACTGCCCAATATAACAGGACACACTAACAGGCAACCTGATAAGGAGGCAGTAAAGGACAAGCTCATAAGTCTGTCAAATTAGCCAGAGAACACACTAGGGAGCTTACACTGTATTTTGCTGGCCGTGGGAGAACAGACAACAAATAACCTGGTATAGAGAGGTCTGGTCAAATAGTACTCGATCCAGAGTAAAGCTTTCTTATATAAAGTTAACTGACAAAATTATTTGAACTCACTTGAACAAATAAAATGAGTTTATACTGGAACAGTACTTTGTGCCTTGTGCCTGTGATGTTTTTCCTCTAGTGCAGAGCACCTTGTAGCCAGATTGTTGTACCATCAAACCAATGCGTAAGCCTTTCATTTTCTTTAAAAAGCTTTCAATGAAGCCATTCATTCTCAATAAAGTGTAGTGTTTTATTAGACTATCAGAACTGAGAACAAATAATTTCAGAATCACTACACTACAAGCAGAAGGACACTTCACGTTCCCCAGGATGGGTACCCAGCAATGTAACACCGAGTTTTGCATCTTACCAGTCACTTCACCTGCCTTTTTGGTATCTGTTTTGCTCTTCAGTGATACCAACCATACAGCAGCGATCTCATCTTGCAGAAAGCTGGGAAAAGTGCTTGCTTTCCTTCCAGCCTAACTCTGCATTAGTTCATTATGCAGCCAATGGCTGCAAGACTGTGGCAACATGGTATAGTTTGTAGCAGAGTAGAAAAACAGCCTGCTGTGAAAAAGTTAGCCTTCAGGTTATCTCATTTTTAACCTAAAATCTCACCTCTCACCATTAAAAGGAAGGACAAATAGCTACCACTGTGTTATGTTAATGCTGAAGTAGACATACACCTGTACATCAAACATATTTTACTAGCTTAATAAATCTTTCTTTTTCTCTAGGGACTTACAATATCCTTCATAAAGGTGATTGGAATGAAGCTGGTATTCATCTAAAATGAATTGCACTACGTGACTAATACAAACCAATATCCCTCTGATCAGATAATTCTTTAGCATTATAATGCCAGTTTTCTCAATAAGTTAACAATGAACTGCTGATAAGTAGGTTATCTCTTACTCTCCTGGTAATTGGTACAACAAGTGATAACCCTGTTAATCTTTTACTTTAAATCCTCTGTTGTTTGGGGGCCTCATTCACTGAAGAATTATTCACTCATATGTATTGCAATTCAGTACACAAACCCAACTGTCAATGGAAAGATCAATGTGGATTTTTCAGAAAAGATGGCTGTAATGATCTTCCTTCTGTTGTTTGTATCACCCTTTCTCAATATATTCAGATTTCACTCACATACCTGTGCTGTCCATGAGCCATTAGGCTAAACTTATTCTGATAGTTATAGCAGCCTAACCACGCTGTACTTTCTGCCTACGTTCAAGACAGATTGCAGAGATAACTGTTTGCTACACTGTTTTGAATCACAGACAGCAAAATTTACATCTAGTTGTCAAAGTCAGTGAGGTACTACTCAGAAATTTTAAGAAGACATGACAGTCAAAGATGTGCAGATGAACAGATATATGACTGGGATAAAAGTATTTTGTAATCATAGGTTACTGTATCTTAAACGTAAGAAATGTCAGAGAACCAATTAATATAAATTATTGCCACAAGGTATGATCAGGAAGGTCAGAATGAAAAATGACTGATGCTAGAGGAACACACTATCCAGTTAAGAACTGGCTGGTTTTTCTATCATAAAAAAACTCCAGATGTCAAAGTTGTTTCCATTTCAAACATTTGACAAAGAGAAAAACCAAACCAGAAAACTCAAACCCACCTGAAATGATCACTGATGTTTTTCATTTTTAAAAGTCCCATATAAATGAAAAACAGACACCACATAATGGTCTGTCAATTTGAAAGGAAAAAAAAAAAGTGAATAAAATTGTCATAAAAATATTATGAATAGTAGAAGTCTTCAAAAAGTCTTTAGGTTTCAAAGATACATCTTATTTTCTAAACTACGTAATTTTTCAATTAATAAAACTATTTGGAAAACATCAACTAGTTCAATACTTTAAACAGAAATGTTACCTTCATTCTGAAGTTGAAGAGAATGGGTTAAAAAGATGACTGTTGACCTAACACAGAACAGCACTGACCTTTAAATCCAAATCACAGGACTGCTTTTGCATTAGCATATTACCCCTGTATTAGCCCCATGGTCTCTGTGATTTCCTTCTGGTGTCGTTTTGACTATCCAGTGCCCTAGCCTCAGTAAGCAGGTGGGAAGGAGATTTTCATTGAGGCTAACCTTCTGCATGGTATCTAGGCCACTCTGTGAAGTGGGAGTTGTGATTAGGCTGGAGAAGAGAAGGTTGAGGGGAGATGTTATTACTCTCTACAACTACCTGAAAGGAGGTAGGTATTGAAGATGGGCACTGGTCTCTTCTCTCAAGTAACTTGAGATAGGACAAGAGGAAATGGGTTCAAGTTGCACCAAGGGAAGTTTAGGCTGGACATTAGGAAAAATTTTTTCACTGGAAGAGTTATCAAATACTGGAATAAGCTGCCCAGGAAGGTGGTTGAGTCACCATCTCCAGATGTGTTTAAAAGTCGTGTAGATACAGTGCTTCAAGACTTGGTTTAGTGTCAGACTTGGTAGAGTAGGGTCTACGGTTGGACTAGATGATCTTAAAGGTCTTTTCCAACCTAAATGATTCTATGATTGCAGTTCCTGGAGGCTGCAGAAGACCAAGGATACAGGTTTTTCCCTTCCTGAAGGAGAGAGAGCTCTCACCTGTAATTCAATGGGTAAATAAGCATGAGCTCATTGTTTTAAGTTGAACTCTATGTGATCAGCAAGTGCTAGTTTTAAAATAGGTTTACATAAGTCTTTGAGTATATAACAATGAAGAACCTCGTCTTTGAATTCCAGAAAGCCTTGAGAAAAAAAATAAAATGTCACCTGAATACTCAACACAAAAACCGAAGCATGACTGCTTCTAGGTATTTTTATTGAATAACTTCTGGCACTTCACTTAAATCTAGTTATTTACAATATCTGAGGTGCCTGAGTGGACTAGAGACAATTTCTATGTTTCTCTGCTGAGAATATATACTGGCAATGTGGTTTATGAATTTAAGTGTTTTACTGAATCGGACCTTGAGTAACTTACCTGGTACCATAGGAAAAGCCACTAGTCAAGACAAGAACAAAATTCAACTCCCTTTCCCAGTTTCTTCATCAGAAGAGCATTCTTTCTGTCTAAGCACTGTTGTGTTGAGAGTTAAAGTAATTTGGCAGAAAATAAACCCCCTTGTATTCCAGCTGACCCTCAGATATTAGAGGAGCTGGGGGCAGCTGGGCTCAGATTCTGATTGATGCCCGATGTTAACGTTAATAGTCCGGTCGTGCCCAATACCTTTATTGGACTATCACGATTATGGATACACGACTAACACTGCTCTGTTCATCCAGCAGCAGTCTGTGAACTAGCATGGCCACACTCAGGATTTGGTTGCATTCAAGAACTCTCACGGACAGATTAATGAACATTGTGATTTATTAAAGCAACAGATGCACAAATTTTTTTAGATTGACAGTGATAAAGTAGCTGCTTACAAAGCACGTGCAAAAGATTAATATGGACAAGATACATACGCGTGGAATAAAGCAACACTCTAGAGATTCCTGAGTTTCCTGGAGATGCACTCGAGATAGTTGAGTGTTCAAATCTTACCCAAAGGCATCCCAATGGGAGGGAAGAGAGGCTCAGATTGTCAGCTGGTCCTGAGGTCAGGAAATGGGGTTTCTTCCCATGATGGAGTCTTCCCTAACATTCACTCCCTCCCCACGCTATTTTATAGTGGTTTAATTTACAGGTGGAGCTTGAAGTGACCATCATCATACGTACCTTTATCATAATTGGTTCAAAATTTTCTCACTTCATGTTTAAAGGTACAGACTAGAGAAAATTCAGTGTGCAAGCTCAGTGAGGGGTGATCTCACCTGAGAGGTGGGTAACTTTTGGGATGGAGGTGTGTTTTGGTACTATAATGACATTATAATGGGCAAAGTTCACTCAAAGTACAGCGTTTCATCAAAACCGACAGACTGTTGGCCCAGGGCATCATATATGCAGTTTATCGATTGCATTAAGTATACTGTGTACCTTTAAGTCCCTTTGTTGTCACAGAGCGTGACCGTGGTGTCTCCACTCTGCTCCATCCTCCATACAGTTTCTCCTAGAGCTAGCACACCAAGTTCCCCTGATGCTGCCAACACCTAGGGTTGCTTAGGGAGTTGTCATGGTACGCGCTGCACCTTAGCTGCATTCTACCCTGTTCCAATAGTGTAGGTTTTACCTAAAAATGTGAATATAGACTTAATTTTAAGTCACCTTCAGCAATTACCCCACATAACACTGCATATGTTACCTAAGTAAGAAGTAGTTGATGGAGATTCATTGATATAAGAAATAGCTAGCAGAATACTCTAAGCAAAGCTGTATAAAGAATAAACTAGTCAGTTTTCTTAAATTCACGATTAAAAGGAATGAAAAAAAATGTGATAAATACAGCTTAAAATTCATAACTCATTGTATTCTCACTACACTTTTCACCATACTTTGAATTTTGTTTGGTTTTGTTTGCTGAACTGCAGGATAATGTTGACCAGCAGCCTGAACCAAGAAATGACTTGGATGTTTTCTAGGAATTCACAAAGATTTGCAAATGTCTTTTGCTGCCAGTGAGGAAGGCTAACAGAAGTACATACAGGAAGAGAAGATGGTTTAATGGCTGAATCACATTGTGCTGTGTCGGGAAATTACTTCATAGCATATCTCAGGTTCTTTTTTTTCATAAAGAGGATAAAAACAAATATAAAGTCAGAAAAGAAGTTAGAATGAGTGTCAAACAGATTTACAGATAGAACTCAGTAACGCTTTATTTCAGTAAAATCTTTTCTATTATTTGTTTTCCTCTAATAACTCGCAGGACGTCAGCAATGTAGGGGCAATATTATTTCCTTCTCAATTAATAAGAAATAATAATTGTGACACCTTCCATACAATACAAGCAATATCATTATCTACTCTTCCTGCATGAAGTTGATTATTTGAGGATATTTGCTTGACACAATGTGAAGGAACTGCAAGTCAGCCCCAGCTCTGAAGTTTAACTGTTTTCATACTATATCTAGTATGATAGAGATCTCTGATCTATCTCAAAAAGTCTTTACTGTGAACAAACCCAAAACTTCACACATTTAAGAATTTTTGTGAGATTCACCTGTCTTTGTACATAAGGCATGTTCTTTCCTCCGCTCTTGGTTTCTTTCCAACCCCTTTCTAATGACTTCCTGGAATACAGTACTTCTCCTTGAAGACCTAGAAAAAGTTTATTTCTTTTCATTACCTATGAGTCTTGGCTGCATGTTTGATCCATGCTCTTCTGAGGAGCCCCCCAAGCACTGCTGCTGCCTTCCTGCCCCTTATGATCCCATTCTTACCTGATCCTTCTTTTTCCCTAGACTCTTCTCCCAGGTCAAGGTACTCATCCCACTTTGGGAAACTGCAGTCGCTGCCCTCCCCAAAAATTCAGGTTGGCTCTGCGCAGCACATTTCTGTCTACTCTCAGACTTTTAACAGAACAAAACATAGTCAGAGGAGGTAATTAGGGAACAATAAAGAAAATTTATACCATCCAAAAAGATGCCATCTATTACATCTGCTTTTGACTTAGTGTTACAGGCTTGTCTACTTAGTTTAATCTGTCATAATTAAACTTTATCATGACTTTTTAATGATTAATTTTCTTATCCATTATATTTTGAGCAATGCTGTTCTTCAAAACAAATTTTGTGTCCAGGAAACACTACTGTCACAAGAGATTGTTCCTTGGTTTTCAAGTATTCACACAGTTCATCTTTATACCCAAAGGAAAGCTAGACTTAAAAGTATCTGGTGCACATACTAGGGTCGGTACCTGATTGTAATTGTTTTAGCAGCATAATTAGGTCTTTGTAGTTATTAAACAATTACAGTTGTCATAGATTTCAAATACTTTGCCTTAAACCTTAGTGGTTTATTGGGAATTGTGTGATTTCATATAAAATTAATTAGTTATGATGGCTGAATTAAAGAATTGTTGAATCTTATGAAACTACATCTCAGAGTAGATTTCTTTAACAGATTTTTGTTCCTCTGGGAACAAGGCAGAAATAACCACTGGAAGGATAAATATATCACACTGAATTTAACCTCAACTTTGTTTTATCTAAGTAATTGGAGCACAAAATGCAATGGTCAATAATAAATTAATGACACTAGGAAAAAGATCCAGACAGCAATTGTAGGAATATTCTGTGTAGTGTTTAGTTACGATTCTCACAATTGACTCTCCACAGGGGACAACCAAAAAGAGAAAAATAGTAGCTACTGGGATGGCCAAGACAGACATAAGATTTCATTTCTTAGTCTTAAGTATAGTGTAGAAAGGTCACAAGAAACTTCACCTGTGTAGTGGGCTGATTTTGGACTACAGCGAGACACCCACCCAGCTGGTCTTCCACTCGCCCTCCTCAACAGGACAAGGGCAGAAAATAGAAAGAAAACACTCATGGGTCAAGATAAAGATGAGGAGATCACTTACCAATTGCTGTCACAGGCAAAGGAGACTGAACTTTCAGAAGATTAATTTAATTTATTGACAATTAAAATAGATTTATATGATGACAAAGACAAAAATTAAAACCTTTCCACTGCCCCTGTCCTTTTTTCCCAGACTCAGCTTCACTCCACGCCGATACTCTACCTCTCCCTGCAACCTGAGCACCACAGGGGGATGAGGAATGTGGATTGTGGTCAGTTCATAACAGCTCGTCTCTGCCTCATCTTCCTCCTCACGCTTTCCCCTGCTTCGGATGTGGGCTTGTCTCCACAGGCTGCAGCTCTTGCCAGAAGCTTGCTCTTGCATTGGGTCTCCACAATCTACAGATTCCTTCACATCACACTCACCTGCTCCAGCATGGGGTCTTCCAAGAGCTGCAGGGTGGATCTCTGCTCCCACATGGTCCTTTATGGTCTGTACAGGGACAACCTGCTCCACCATGGTCTCCCCCATGGGCTGCAGGGGAATCTCTGTTTCAGCACTTGGAGCACCTCCTCCCTCTCTCTCACCTTGGTGTCTGCAGGGTTGTTTCTCACACTTTTTCCTTTCACCTCACTCCTCTCTTTTTTCTGTTGGTTTTGCTCTTTCTTAAATCTGTTTTCCCATAGGCATCACTATCTTGGCTGACAGGCTCAGTTGTGCTCCATGGTGGGTCCCCTGGAAGTGGCTGGAGACAGCTGTGTCTAGTATAGGGCAGCCCCTGCCTCTCATCTCAGAGGGCAACCCTGCAGCACACACACACACACACACACACACACACTGCCAGCACCTGGGCACCTACATCCAGTTTTCCCAAGTTTACTTTTCAGGTCTAATGAAATGCTTTCCCAAATTCAGAATAAATCATCACACAACCAGGTAAATTTGTGAAAACAGAGAAAGTGTGTGTCTTCAAAACAATTAGAGATAAAACTCTGTAATTTAGAAAATGTCACAAGAAAATGATTTGGATTCTTTTAAGTAAATTCCAGTCAGTTTCATAAATTTGTCATAAATCCATTTAATTTCAGATGGTGCGGATGTTCTGCAAGTACAATTTTTTACAGTTCTACAAATATTTTAGCTGTAACCACCTTGATATGAGAAACTCCCTCATGATTAAGCTGATGCTAAATGTGCAAGTGTCTTTCTACTGGTAAGTGTGAAGAAGGGCAGGCCTGGAAGTGGTTGTTACAGTTATTGAGCAGTGATGGGAAAAGTAGGAAACTGTGTAAAGGAAGGTATATGGCAAACTCAGGATATTTTTCACTTTTAAGGCTTTCATTCAGAAATGCCTTATTGAAAGCAATGGTCTTGTGCCAAGTTTAGACTGCTTAAATGTGCCATTCCATCGAATTTTTCCCATAATGTGCAAAACCTATATTAACATTGAATTTCTGTTCACCCTATCTATATTATGTTTCACATGTGCAACTACATGGATCACATATAACCCTTCAACTAGATGTACTTTTATCTTAAACAGGTTACTAAGATTCCTATGTTCTTTGACTTCTACATAAAAACTTCACGGGGAAATCAAAGAATCTTGATATAGCAGTCTTTTACGGGACAATATCCTTAAAATATGACCACAAGCGATTTATGAAAGGACATAAAGGTTAAAGACATAGGCCTATGAATGCTAATTCAGAAAAAATGATATAAAGTTTAAACAAATTTTTTATCACATAAATCCTTACAATTCACGGACCTCAAATTGCAACAGTTTCACATTCTGTTGGCTTTGAGAATGTATTACTTAAAAGAAGCAATGATCTGATGAAACTGTTTCCATGAATTATAGTAGTTGTACAAATTCAGTGGTTTGTATAAATTTGATTTAAATAAAATATAAGGTGGAGAGTTATCACAATGATTCTTTTGTTTGGTTTATTTTAAATGATAGTTTGCTGGCTTTGTCAGAAAAGTCAGAAATATGCCATTGCTGAGCTGGACTCTAGATATTTTGAAAGAGTAGCCTGTCTTCTGAAGGATTTTAGTCAGCCCATTACATTTCAGTATCAGATAGGTTCAGGAACTCTGAGAGACAGATAGAAATAAGATACAAATTCCATTCCAGGGAAAGAGAAGAATTAGACAGAGGTCTTGAAGCCTGGCTGTATTTTTATTGTGCAGCTGATGAAGAAAGAAAGAAAGAAACTTTTGGAGAGTAAAGTATTACTGCATTAGTAATTTTGCAGTCCACACATTGGCAGGGTAACAAACTAGAAAGATTGGCATTACCTTTCACAAATATTTGAGGCAAAAACCATTTCAGACAACATAGCCATCGATTTAGCAGGCACCACGCATTCAATAAAGTCCTTAAGATTTTAACTTTAGACATATGTCTAAATGCCACAGTGAGTGCTTTGCAGAACAGTGATGCACTTAAGCATAAGCTTAAATGCTTTGCTCATCTGGGACTTTAATGAATACCTCTCTAATAATCTTGACGTGATGTAGAATGATCACGTTCTCTAGGGATTACTAGCAGTTCAGTCAAATTCTGTTTTTTCTCAGCTGCAGAATGAAATAAAATCTTTTAGAGACCGAGTGCAAACCACAAATTATGCCTCAGAGACATGACCTGAAGTCTGAGATAAGAAAAGCTTGGATTTTTATGCACTGAGGCACCCAAACTCAGGGGAAGTAATATAACGCTGCTTGCATTTTCAAAGTTCATGTGACTCCTGTGAAATTTCCTTTTGCGTTTACTACCTCCTATTCTTTGAGTAATTAGTTTCTGGGCATAAGGCACATCAACGACAATCAAAAGAAACTGTTCCTTTGAAGATTGTACTATAAAAGAAGCCAGGAAACAGGATTCACAGTTTAAAAACTTTATGACATGAAAACCCTCCTAGTGTGTTACATACTTGTTTTGCTTAGCCTGACACAGAAAGTTCCAACAAACAGGTTAACTGCCCCTTTCGCTAACACATCCAATCTTTCCTTCTGGAGCAAGTATAACTCACTGTTGATTCTTACAAAGGGAGAAACAGAAGCCGAAGCAAATGAAGCATGAGATTGCATATGTTCCCAAATATCTGAAAATCAGAACCAGTTCATATGTCTCTAAAAACTGGTTAAAACAAGTTAGAAGAAAGACCTTAATGGGATAGGAACTCTGCATCCAATAAGACCTGCCAATTAAGGTAGTATTCAATCTAAAGTCAGAAGGAAAAAAAAAATCTATTTCCATATGCTTTGTCAGCCATACAATAATCCTGCAATAACAATGAAAAATGTAGTGCAGAGTTTTAAAGTTCTTTTTATATATGTATATTTATTTGCAGAAAAAATGTACTTTTTGGTTTGCTCTAACAGAGAGCATCTTGCAGGCATAGCTTGATGGAGTCAGTATCCACAGACTTTTAGACTCTTTTCAAACAGTACTTGAAATGGCTGCATATAGGTACACGTGTGCAAATTACCTGTATTTCTTATAGTGTAGTCTATATATCCACCAGTTCTGAAATTCATACGTAGACTTTGAAATAGGATCATTTGAAAGAAAAGTACAAAATTACTTTACAACCTGGAATTTCTTTAGACCATTTATTTCTATCTGTGGTTAGCTCTTCTTAAAAAAAAAAAAAAAAAAAAAAAAAAAAAAAGCAAGAAAAACAGTGCTGGACAGACATGTAGCAGTTTTTCGTAAACCTTTCGGTTGTGTTACTCTTTGGCCATCATTGTTTTTGCAGGAAACACATTGCAAACAGCAAGGGGGAATAAAATTTTAAGGGGGAAAAGCTTATAGACTTTGAAGTGAGCAAGGAGTTAAAATGCTATCAAAGACTATCTGAATAGCAAACCTTGGAAATATCTGCTGAATTTAATAAAATGAGTCTTTTGCCACTGCTCATCACTTAAGTTTTTATAAAATGACCGCAAAGTGATTTGGAAGTGCTACCTTATATTTCAGCATTTTGCAATCTCACTTCAGTCAACTTTGAAGTAACAACCTACAGTACTCGAAAAGAGAAAAACAGGACCACAAAGCTTGCAATCAGGAGACTGAGCAGCCATGCAGCTATGTACCTTACAATGACATCATATTAGTTATCATAAACAAGGACACACAAAGAGCCAGAATCATTCCAGTTTACATATATATGTGTAGATATATATGCGTGAAACCTTCTCATATGCATGTTCCTGTATAAACTCAGAGGATGGAGTTTGGAGGTTTTAGGGTTCTTTCTAGTAACTACCATAAGTTGTCATTTCAATTTGACCTTGCCAGACTGATATATCCAAACACAAGCAGAATGCTTTTGACTTTGTTTGGTTTGTTTACTCAATTTGCAGCATTAATGCATGGAGTGGAGTGGGGAAGGAAAGAAGAGAGCAGAAACAGTATTGATAACAATCTTCCACTGGTACACCTAATTGCTCAATGTATCTTCTAAAGGTACGATTTACAGCTCATAGATACAACTGATCTTTTAATTTGTCTTTTCATGGTTAAATACAGTATAAAATGCAGATTTTTTAAACTTGGGGCACGAACTTTTCAGTTTAACTGTCAAGAATTAAAATTTTGAAAGAAAAAACAACAGTACATGTGCAGAGAATCTCAGTTTATTATGAAAGTTTCTAACAACTTTCTATACATTCACGCAAAATTTTTGCCCTTGCAGTGAGTCTTGGCACCACGTGGCAACACACATGAATTTACAGTGGCGTTTTCTCTTTTCTGATGAGTTTGTGAGTACAAGGGTTTGGGGTAAACCTGGCAGAGAGCTGGCTCAGAAAAATGGAGGTAATCTGTGTTACAGAATTTACTTAATCCACCTACTGCGAACTCTGGAAGCAACTCATGTAGACTCTTGTCAGATTCAGCACTGTCAACAGAGAGAAAAGGAAAACCAACAAGAATGTGTGCTTCAGGCTGGAATTAGGTTATTACAGTGTCTATTTCCAGCAATGTTTTCAAAGTCCTTTTTTTTCTTCCTCTGACAGAAATTCTGGTTTACAAGGAGTTTCAATATATTTGGGTTAATTTATAAAAAAGCAAAATTTTGAAGCATGCGTATTTGTTCTTAAAAGAGAAAGCCTGATTTTCCAACAAACTTCACAAGTTCAGAAATACTGCATAAACAGTGAGAGGTGGATTAATGTAATTATTAATTAATTGCTCTTTGGCAATTCAAGGGAATGGGAAAGATCTTTCTCTACTTCCCATACATACAAAAGGGACAAACATGGCATAAAAATATTCCTCTTGTTGACATCCAGGATTAATTAACTATAGTCATGTCTCTTTTAATGAGGCAAGACTTAAGCCTGCATGGACAGAACGCTCTGACCTGATTCAACAAAGCACTTGAACACATGCTTGACATTATACATGTGTAGTCCCTTTGAAGTAGGCACAGAGTTGAAGTTGATACAACTCATTCTCAAATCTGCTGCCAATTCAATATTGTTCAACAATGTATATTTTCTAACAAAAAAACCTCCATCCATTTTCTTTGGTTTCTTCTCCAGTCCATTTCTATGTATTGAGTAATATTCATGATACTAAGCCTGAGTTTACTGCATTATACATTGAAACTCTCATTCCTTTTGCTACCCTTGATTTTGATATATATCAAATTAGTTTTAACACCAACTAACTCTTTATCTATTATGTAGTGAAGCTTATCTGGACACATTTAAGTTATATGGTGATTAATTCAGGCATGATTTTTTTTTTACACATTCCAAAACATCTTTATGCTTATATATCCAATTACACGTAAAAGTCAAAAATGTTAGTTCCCTAATTCCAGGGACTGGTGACCAACTTGTATGATTTAGCATATGATTTTTAATGCTGAATGAAGGTGATACACAAAAAATCTCCACAGATTTGTACATTTTTCAGAAAGAATTTAAATAGCGTAGTAGCAAACAGCAACAAAATGACTAGTAACTTGATCACCAATTGTTTGCAAGAATTACAGATTAGCTTAATTGTATAAGATTTTTTTTTATTGATAAAAATTTGTTTAATAGTAATAGGAACATTTTCTTTAATTTTGCTAAAAAGACAGGGATATGTGTAAAATAAAAAAAAAACCAAAAACCAAACATACAAACCCTACTTCTAGCTTTTCAGCACAAAGTAAAAATACAAAAATATTATGAGAATTTAAGGCAAAAGGTACATTTTGTTTTTTCTTTCTCTTTTCCAGGTTTCTTATTTTCCCAGATTTAATTTACTTTAAGGGGTTATGTCTATTATTAGTGAATACAAAATTTTCTTGCTCAGATCCAGTGATTAAAATCAGCAGTTTGAACCTTGCCTTGTAAATATATTCATGTTTGTGTGGAAAAATAAATACAAAAGATCTCTTCAGTACTGTGGAATTTGTGCCCATATGATTTGTCTGGAGTTTCAGGCAAAAATTGGTCTGCAACAGCAGCATGTCTTTCTTGCAAGCTGCTTTTCTGGCTTTTAAACCATTTTCTAAGCAACCCTCCAAAAATTGATACGGAGTGACAAGCTTGGGGGACTTTTGGACTAGTGATTAACCAAAGCAGGCCACCTTTTGCTAATTAATATCCCTGCTGCTAGCAAATTTTTCTTTCCAGTGTTAAGATGTTGTTAAAGTTCTCAGTGTTATGTCAATGCTGCATTAAGCTGATATTACAGTAATCAACTGTGAAAGGCCCCAGATGTATTGTGGAGGAGAAAAAGGAAGCCTTTTATCAAAAGCCAGTTCCTGCTTCCTGAACTATGATACAGCTTCTAAAGTTTCCCTCCAGATAATAGACCGCAGTCAGAGCTCAGAATATGGGAGAAGGGAAACACACATGTACATGCATATACAGTCAAATAGAGTACAATTCTCCTCACAGAGAAGCAGATGTGGCAAGTGAGGTGTGCCAGCTAAATGAAAACAAATAAAGATACTTTCCCAGAATCTAGTAAAAAGTCTACAGAACAGCAATGTAATTGAACTGCTCCTGGAAACAAGAAAAAGTTCTGTTTGAGTGAAGGTGCCATAAAAAGAGACAAAATTTAACGTCGTAGTATTTTACTCTGATACAATGGCACTCTTCATGTTAAGTTGGAAGGCCAGGACATGAATAAAAAAAAAAAAAAGTTATACTAGGCTTAGAAACTCGTTTGTGCTCTTTGCCAAATATTCCGATGGGGTTTGAATGAATTTAACTATGGTATTGCCTAATTCCATCACATAAAGTTACATACACACCAAATACTAAAGAAAATGTGAGATTTTGTGTTATTTTTAGCTTTGCATATTTTTCTTCCACTTTTATTCATTTTACCTTTGAGACTTAAGGTAAACTCCAAGCAGAGACCAGAAAAACAAATCATTTCCTTTTAATTACTCCTCCAGGAAATCAGTTAATGGAGGTTCACCCTGGGTCATGTAAAACTGCTATCACAAATCTTTAAGCCACAAATGAACTAGGAGAAGAAATCTGCATGCCACACATGGTGTGACTTTAGGTGATTTTTCCCAGGTGCTTGTCTCACTAATTGATAAAGAGTAACAAATGCTCTATGTGTGGCAAAAAAAAAAAAAAAAGAGCAATACATTCACATTCTCCTTCTTATACAACTCATATCCTGTGCTTTTCCCATAATTATGTAATTTGATACAAAACCAATATGCTGTATATTAAAAAGATTAAAAACTGGCTTATATGTTTCAAAAAATAATTATTTATTAACAATATCATCCTAAAACAGGTGCACTCCTTGTGGGACTTAAGGGGATCCATTTATATACTCTGTTGTCTAATTCCTTTACTGGAGGAAAATCTGATAGATTCTTGGTGCTAAAGTTAGTAGATGACGAATGGATTACGAAAGAAGCAAGCAAACAGGAAGAAAGAGAAGAGGAAAAAAAAAACCCAACAAAAAAACCCAAGAGTAGTCCACACAGCTTGATAACATGGACACAAATATACAACTCCTATCTTAATATGATGAGCTGTAAAGCAAGAAGTCTACCCGGGGAGGCAAGGGTTCTGGTAGGGATTAGAAAGGTCATGATAGATAATAGGCCAAACATGAGGTCTCACTACAGATCTATAGCCGAAAGGGCAAAGGAAATCCTTGAATGTTTAAACAGGGGACTATCAATTAGGAAGGATACATTACCTTTGTATCTGGCAATCATGCAACTGCAATTGCAAAGCTTTATCCACTTTTTGGAGGTTTAGAAAGATGTTGATCAGTTGGAGAGAGTTCAAAGCAGAAGCGTGAGATTGATTAAAAGGCTGGAAAATGTGCATTACAGTGAAAGAACTAAAGACCTAAATCTGTTTATCCTAACAACAGTAAGAAGAGATCTAATCATAGTGTGTAGGTATTTAAATGGAAAAAGAATGTTGTTAATAAAGACTTCTCAGTCCACTTATAATAAGATAAAACGGCTTAAAGTGAAAACCAGACTATTTCAATCTCCAGTTAAGCAAATCCAGGAGAAAATTAAGAAAATAAGAAATACCTCTCTGAATTGCATTGCCTTTGTATATAAAAGACAAATGTGTCACTAGTAGTTTTCATAGTTTTTAACACTGTAGAGCAGCTGAATTTATGAGAAGAGAGTTATTCAATGTAAACTTTAGACATATTTTGTTGTGAAGTTGAGTGAAAATTCCAGTGTCAATAGTATTCTAGAATGAAATAGGTATGATGGATGGTTTAAAAAAATAAAAAATAACAAACAAAAAATTAGTGCACAGTACACAAGAAGAAAAAATAAAATAAACAAATAAAGCCAAAAGCAAAGGAGAAGAAATTGTTCCATGCCTAAAATAGGAGCTGTTTCATACCTTAGCCATGAATACAAGAATCTAGTGTGATTTGTATTAGTCCAAGTGTGACTGAAAATCTGTTCATCTTCTGATACTAGATATTAAATGTGTGGTGCAAAGGTTTCACTTGTAGGAATCACTGAATATTCAAGCTGAATTCCATGAATAGATATAATATTTCTATTTTTCTCCAACGTACGTGCCAAACTTCATGATTTTTTGCAAGTTTGTGGTCAGTAATTCAGTAAATATTTCATAGTGAGTCCAGTTACAAATATTTCATTGCACAAGCCATGTCCTTCAATGATATGAGTCACTGTGCCTTTTCGATTAATCCACCCTATTGCTGGTGGTAATACTTCGGACTTCTCTGCATTTCAATGGAATATATTTTCATGACTCCCACTAGATAACCATGAAATTTTGACTCTTCCCTTTTGCTACTACACTTGACAAAGACCTGCTATGTACTTAACTGCGTGAGAAATAGAATATCTTTCAAGAATACAATAAATTCTCAGTCCAAGTTTTGTTTTTCTAGGTGACTTGGCACAGGTTTAGAAAATAAGTTCCCTCCTTCCTATGTGATGAAACATCTGCTTATTCAGTTCAACATGTATATTCCTGCTTTTCTGACCTAACATTGTTCTATTGGTGGTCAGACATACTTTGAAAGGTATGTGAAAATGTTCTGTGGACCATAAGATAGGGAAGCACTGTTTAAATACTTTTCAGTCTTATAAATAATAGAATCATAGAATGGTTTGTGTTGAAAGGGACCTTAAAGATCATCTAGTTCCAACCCCCTTGCCATGGGCGAGGACACCTTCCACTAGACCAGATGGCTCAAAGCCCCATCCAACCTGGCCTTGAACACTTCCAGGGATGGGACCTCCACAACTTCTCTAGGCAACCTGTTTCAGTGCCTCACTACCCTCATAGCGAAGAATTTCTTCCTTGTAGTTAATCTAACTCTATCCACTTTCAACTTAAAGCCATTACCCCTTGTCCTATCATTACATGTCCTTGTAAAAATCCTTACTCAATGAGCTAAATGGGAAAAATAGCATAATGATAATAACTAAATTTTCAGTAAAGACAAACACACTCACATCATTGTATTTCATTGGTAGATAAATCCTCCAAATATTGCCACAAAAGCCACTAACAGGGTCACTTCACATTCAGTAACCATGGAATCACAGTCTTTCAGGGAATTGCTTTGTGCTGACCAGTATCTAAATTTCTTTTTAAAGTCAAAATAGAGTTATTTTTCCTCTTTATTGTAAAGCAGGCTTTCATATTGGGGATAAATGCAATATGAATGATTCATGGTTCTTCTGAAGTGCAAAGATAAGCAACTGCATAAGGAAATGGGGCATTAATATTAAAACTTAATTACATAAGACAGTGTCAAAATTCTATATTCATGGAAATAAAGACATTGTTCAGTCCATTTAGAGGATGAATATGCTTTTTCAATCAAATGAGGGGGTTGTGGTTATAATTTTTGAAACACAATGTACATTTTCACATATGGAATAATGAAATACATTGAATAAATAGTTATATTAATTAGCCAACGTTAATCAGTGGATTCAGCTGAAGGATGCATTAAATAAATTGATGGTAAGAGGAGCAGTAAAAGAAAACCAAGACAAAAAACCTAATGCATAAATAATCTTCTATTACTAGATATCAAATCTAGAATCTCCTTTTTTATGTTCTTCCAGCTTCCTTAGTTTGTGAACAAAAAAACTGTGAAATCAGAATGATTTCACAATAATAAACCATGCAAAACTATCCTTGGAACAAACAGGTGCAATTAAAATGATTGATTTCAATCATATACAGAAAAGGTTTGAACAGTACAGTCTCTAACAATTTAGACCTAAGAGCAATTCTTTGCCAACTACTCTTGTCTTCCTGGATATCAAAAATACTGGCTTAATGCCAAGGGCTGTTGCTGCATTGCTAACAATATACAAATGGTTCACAGACTGAAAGTGGAAAATATAAGGAAAGAGGGGAAAAAAAGGAACTTCAAATCCATTTCACAAGAATATGAGAAAATAAGACACTTTATGTCTGGAATTTTGGAAAAGCCAGAATGTAACAAAAGTTTAGTTGTTGCAAGAATTTCTTCTGCTGTTTAATATTTAAGGCTCATATATTTACAACAGATGAGTGTTCATTTTTATATTTTCCAAATGTAAAAAGCTGGAAATAATTAAACCATTATTTTCACAACATCTCATTTAGGCAAATAATTTTTTTCTTTGTTACAGCTAGGTGCTTTAAAAAAAATTACCTTTCTTTCAAAATGGCAACAATTATAGCCAGGTCAGGGGGAAGACCCTTGCACTAGGCTAGCAGATGTCTGAGAAACTTACTATAGCAAAGTAAAAAAACAGGAAGAAAAGAAATAGCAATTGCTGTCTTTGATGGAAAGTACACAGATAGATACTATATAGGAACGTTTTATCTGTGACTCATAAATTTAATGGAAGACAACTATTTCCAAATGGCTTCTTAAGGGCTAAACACTTGTGTACTTTTGTATTTTCCACAAGGATAACTAACGTGTAAAAATATTGTTCCTGGTAAACCTTACTCCTAGAACTTCCGTAATTAATCTGTAAATGATGAGACATGTAAAAGGAAAACACAATATTTGAACTACATTAAACAGGAACTGAGAGAAAATATGAAGTTTGCACCTGATGAGGTATTAGAAGCATTTTTGGTAAGTCTTTTTGGAAGTTACCGTAAAGAGATAAAGTAACAATACAGTCTTAAAGAATCACAGAGTGGTTGAGGCTGGAACACATCTCTGGAGGTGATCTTGTCTAAACACCCTGCTCAAGCAAGGCCACCTAGAGCCATTTGCCCAGGACCATGTCCATACAGCTTTTTAATACCTCCAAGGACAAAGAATCCACAGTCTCCCAGGGGAGCCTGTGCCAGTGCTCGGTCACCCGCACAGTAAAAAAGCGTTTCCTGAAATTCACATGGAACCTCCTGTGTTTCAGTTTGTGTTCATTGCTTCTTGTCCGATCACTAGACACCACTGAAAAGAGCCGGGCTCCATCTTCTTTGTGCCCTCCATCAGGTTTTATATGCATTGATAAGATCTCCCCTGAGTCTTCTCTCCTCTAGGCTAAACAGTCTCATCTCTCTCGGCCTTTCCTCATAGGAGGGAAGCTCCAGTCCTTTAATCATCTTTGTGGCCCTTTACTGGACTCTCTCCAGTAGGTCTGCATCTCTCTTCTACCAAGGATCCCAGAACTGTACACAATGCTCCAGGTGCGGCCTCACCAGTGCTGAACAGAGGGGAAGGACCACCTCCCGCAACCTGACAGTGATGCTGTATCTAATGCATCCTGGGAAACCATTAGCCTTTTCTGTAGTAAGGAGACATTGCTGGGTTATGTTCAACTTGGTGTCCACCAGGACCCCCAGATCCTTTTCTGCAAACCTGCTTTCCAGATGTGTGGCCCCCAGTATGCACTGGTGCCTGGTGGTGTTCCTCCCAAGGTGCAGGACTTTGCACTTCCCTTTGTTCAAGTAGCAATCTGTCACTTGCCAGCCTGCTTGCAAGAACTGATTTCAAGCATGTTGTGAATGTTGTGTGTGGAAGGGTGTTGTCTGGGCCAAAGCTTGCCATCTGGAGTTTGTCTATAATTTTTCTTGCTTCAGATCTATAGATATGTTATTAAGATATGGGTTTTTTTCATTTATTTCAACAGGATCAGAGTAATAGAACATTTGGACCTCCTTGTGATGTCTGGGTAGATTGATTGAACACTGTAAGTGTACTTCATGTGCTCTGACCTGTCTCATTCTGACACTGTATTTGAAAACTCTTGCACTGGAGAAGAAAATTCCTTTTACTGATATGAAATAAAGTGAGAAGGATTTGTCCATCTCCAACTAGAAAGAAAAAAATGTTAAATCTTATTTACTTATGTCAGTCAAATATGAATAATTAAAAGGATGGTACTTATAACATTATCAGCTTTATTTATTCAAGATGTAGGTTATTTCCCCTGAAAATCATACCGTGTACTCTCAAGATGGTGAACACAATACACTGATAATCTTCCTAACACTATACAGCATTTGACAAAACACAGTAAAACTGATCTTTCAGTGCATGGTTGGTGTTTTCTGTGAAATACTGCAAAATGTTCAGCATCATTCATTGTATTGACTTTTGAACATGGGCTATGCTTTTTACAGATTTTCATTTTTCTGGAGGTAGCATTTTGATGCAAGACAGCATTGTTTGAATGTTTTTCACATTTTCTTATTAAACTTGCGACCACTATCCTTATCTCATTCAGCTGTCTTCCACTTGTAAATCCAAATTCATATAGATTATGAATCTATTAACAAAGATTTAAGTGCATATCATATTGTTATGCAACATTCTAGAAGGATCCAAGGCAAAAAAAAGATTGAATATAGCAGAACTTCATTTTACATATCATCTACACCATCTTCATAAGAATCTGGAAATCATTGAGACACAGTAAGTATGGAACCCCATGAAGCTACTTACATGGACTTTTAGGAGTCAAATTGCACTTCAATATTTATGAATGTACTTGCCTATTTACTCTTCTCAATTTCTGTACTGCTCAGTCTTCCCTGAATAGTGTGTGTACCAGAATATCGCATATTTGGGTTTTATTGATCTGTGGACCCATGAGGCTATGAAAGTATAAAATGTGCTTCCAAACTCAGGAGGGTGGTAGAGTCAGCTTTATCTATTTAGTCAGTGAGAAATCATTAGAATACTGAGGACTATTTGTTCAATCGGTGCCCAGGGGTTTTAAGCCTTTGGAATAGGTAACTAAAGCCTGAAGGACAGCTTTGAAACTCTCATATACATGCAGACCTTGGTTTAAAGACAGTGTCAAAATATAAAGGATTCAGTCAAATATACTGGAAAATACCATGGGTGCTGAATTTTGAATTTGGGTTTACTAAAACTAATGCTATGATCTGTGAGCAAGTATGACTTCCCAGAAGTGATTAATTTTCAACAGAATACTCACTGACTCTATTACCTCATGTTATGTCAGGTTGTCAATAATATGAAAGAAAAATTAACAGATTTTGAAAATCAAGGATATGGATACTATTTTGTAACAACTACATAACTGAATTTTTGTAGTCTTTTTGTTTTATAGTTACTCATTCTAAGTTATATAAAATTAGTATCACAATTTTCAATTAAACTAGATGAACAACTTAAATTAAATTATGAAAAGTATATTAAGTTCTTCCTGAAATACTCCATAATCTACTGTCTGTATGTTGAAGACCAAAGAACATAAACAATATATAACATATAAATAAATACATAAATAAATAAATATAAACGAATAAATAAAATGAGAGAAATATAATCAAGCATCTTTATTTTGATCACTGCTTTCTTCTAAATGTATTCTAAAAAAATAAAGCAAAGATATGTTAGGGTAATTCCCTGTGCTTTGTGAGAAACAAATTCTGGATGTCTGCACTTAATTATCAGAACAGAAAGCAATTAAAGCTAACTAGTTCATAGGTGAACCAATGCCATTAGCTCACTACACTCTCAGTTTTGGTTGGTTAAACTTGCTGATGTGGTCTTGCAATATGGTTCTCCAGAGTACGATACTCATAGAGGAAAAACCTCAGGAGTAAGCATCTAAATCTCAAGTCAACATGTTTGCTCTTAGTTTGTTGCTTGGATAATTAACCATAACTATAGGTTACAGAAGACGAATGAGAACTTCTACTGATAAAAGTAGACTCCATTAAAGCCTCTAGGCTGAAGTACTGAGTTATCCATTCATTTGTTTCTCACGGCAAGACGTGAAAGAGTATCATTCATTTCTTCCCTTAAAAAGGTGAAGAGTTTAGTTTATTGTGTTTTTTATTAAATGTATTGTGTAGACTGAAAGAAAAAGAGCATGGGGAGGGGAGAAAAAAATATTGGTAAGAATATATTGAAATAAAAAAGAAATCATGTTTGTCATAAACTCATGTTTTCTCTCAAGCCGCTTGCTTTGTTAAATCAAAGTTTAGAAACCTATTTATAATAATTCTTTACTACAATCAGGATGCAAAGCACTGTCAAGTATCACGTTTCATCAAGCATCCTAGTCAGCATGGGCATGTTAATTCCTGAACAGTAACTTTTATAAAAGAAAAAGGTCTTTCACAATGAATCATTAACTTCAAATTAAATCTTTCCAGAGCAATAAGGCAACTTCAGCCTTAATGTCTTCATCCCTCTTTAAGGTCAAAGTTATCTTTTGTAGTTACATGACAGTGAAATTTTAATCACATAGAAAAGGAATGTACTGAACTTTCAATCATCTTAAGGGTCATCTTCAGCTAATGTAAATTATCAGTTGAATTACCCTGTCGTAGCCTAAAAATTTAGGAAAATTTATACAATCTGAGGAACTTCTTTTTTAAAATTTTGGATTTAAGGCATGTAACTTATTTATGAAAAAGTATTGAGTGTAATTTCAGTAACTATAAAAGGAGAAAGAAAATGAAGCAGTTTTATTTAGTTAAGTAAGTGTTTGTAGTGGCCTCTCTATAGAATTT
Organism: Chionis minor; assembly: GCA_013398295.1. Lineage (NCBI taxonomy): Eukaryota > Metazoa > Chordata > Aves > Charadriiformes > Chionidae > Chionis > Chionis minor. Next base: position 130,114 of record VZSF01002475.1, read on the forward strand.
AATTTAAATTGAGGATTTCTTCCTTGCCTGAATGTAGGTTCTCTTATAATATAACTACTTCTGTAGTGATTTATTTTATGAAATAAGGTTTACAATTTGGCCCGGGCAGTTTTGCATTTATTATCTTAAAATTATGGCATGAGAATGGTGTCACCTTTGTGGTACAGTCTTGTTACTATAATAATTTTTATGTACTGAGAAGTTTATGGAAAAGATCTAATAAGATACATCTAAGATATTAGAAAAAATCCCAATGACTACAAAGGACAAAGATTAAGCCCACGGAGTGCTGGAGCGTTGGATGAAAACAACCAGACTTCATCAATGAAGGTCTGAAAGGGTTCCCTAGTCTCCCTAGCCTAGCTGAAAGAAAGTTGAGACATTTATTTATGCAGCAACCTACAACAATAGCTTGTCCCGTAGGAGGTAAAAATCACCTTCACAAATGATTTCATGGGTAAGATTTTCATTTTCAAAATCACTCGGGACAAGAGTTTCATATTTTTAGCACCTCACAGTGGGCCAGCTCTTCAAATAACTGAGCACTAACTAGATGCTGTGTGCTTGCACAATCTGAACCTTCTTCTGAGCAATAAAATCTTCAAAAGATCAAGGTTTACTTACCAAAGTAGCCTTAGCATTAAAACTAATAATGATATTTTTCATACTAAAATGTTGCCATTTTAATACTAGACAAAACATTTCAATCGTGTGTAGGTGATATTAACTCATTGTATCATCATCGTTAACTTATGTCTACAAAATTGAAGACTTCTAAAGCAAGCTGATATATCCAATAGGTTTCTTAATTTTGAGTTCCTTGGTCTGGGCATGTATTTCAGATTTGTTCCAATCCCATGTTAGGTTAGAACAGATTTCCTTCACAAGAGTTGACTATCTTGCAGTCCAGTACAGTGAACAACCAAAGAGCAAGGCTTCACAGGGATCTAATCTGCCCAACCAAGGGCCCAAGACCCTGACATCAACTACAGCACTCACTCGCTGCTCAGTCCAGGTGTACCTACATTTAAATAAGATGGAGAACTAAATACGTTGATGCCAAGAAAGTAAATAAACGAGAGACAGAAAGAGAAAAAGAAAACAATTACTTTAGTAATTGTTCTGTATCTTTCTTACCATTTAGGTCATTTTTTAAAATTACATCTTAAAGACTAGGACTTTACAGTTTAGCAGTCAGCTGTTTCAAGGTAATGAAAATTAGTTTTCTTCAGTGAAATAGAGTTAAATTGAATCACGTTGTAGTTCAGTTGCCATAGACTAAGAGTATGCACTGGGACAGACACTTTTAGACAGTGATTGAACTGTTAGGAATTGAGCTCTTGCTTCAACAGTATTTCTGCAGATCTCTTCCATAAAGAATAATTTAAAACTCAACACCAACAGAGAAGGCTTATTTTGTAAAAGGTACTTTCTTTACACTGGCATGATCCTACCAAATTCAGTGGGAATTCTCATTCACAGGTTGAGCCCCTATCCAGCTGTCTGTGTAGATTTTGATAGCTCATGTCAGCCCTTTTTAACTAGAAAACTAATTTTATTTCCCATACCCTGGAAATAAATGTCATTAATTAAGAGAGAAATAAAGACTGAGTGATTTAACTGTGTTTTGTCACCTCACTCTCCGGTGCTCTGTGGAGACGGTCATGCTCACCTTTGTTTTTGTGTGGTGACTGACAGGATCTGGCTATTTCTTTTTCTTCAAGAACAGAAATAGACTTCACATGGTGGAAGTTACGGGGCACACTAAGCAGGACAAAATATTACAATTTGTTCTGTGAAGCAGAGAACTCAGAAATCAAATGACTTCACAACTATCTTTGGCATTTTTTACCTCATTTACCTCCATGAACTGATCCAATAACTTTTCCCTCTTTTTCTTTATTTTTGGCTGTTTTCAGAAAAGAGAAAATAACATTTTTGCTGTGTCTGACTATCTGAATTTTGAAGCTGCTGTTCTTCAGTCAGTTTTAAATTCATAACTCCTTAGTATGTCTTCTTAGCTGAGATAGGAAAAGGATAGATAAGTAAGTTTATGTGAAGCTTTCTTGAATATTCCCTGAAATAGGATCTAATCCAGCCCCCACTGAAGTCAATCATTTCAATAGTCTGTGAATCAAGCTCAGAGAAATGAACTTCCTTTGTGCTAGACAGCTTTTTATGTGATTTCAGAATAAGCAGCTGGGAGTAAATGCATAATCCTTTCAAATGGTACTATGAAAGGCAGAGCTTCCATTAACTTTAATGAGAGCAAATTTGAGTGTATCATAGGAAAGAAGGGGACATGTAATAAAATTAAACAGCCGTAAATTTAATACAAATAAAAGGAGATCTCCCTAACTCAGAGTATAATCAACATGTGGAGAAAACTTTCTACAGGAGGTCATCTAGGTGTCTAATTTTAACAAATGACTGGATAGCTTTACAACTATTATTAAACTTTGTTGCTATGCAAGCTTAGACAATGATGTGAGTAATCACATTTCAGGCTTCAGAGCTTAAGCTTATTGCTCATGAGGGTTGGAGAATAATCCATCTTCTCATTTCATATTACTCCAACTTTATTTAAGTGCCTTCTGAAAGAGGACAATTGATTTCTTTCAAAATAGGAGGTACTGGTCACTAAGTCACAGGAGCAATATAAAAAGAAGCAACCTCTCTAGTCCACATGCTTCATTTTGGCTTTTGATTACATGCATGCTAATTTAAAGATCGGGGTCTGGGAGCTTAATGCATTGATGAATGACTCTGTCGTACTTCATATAGATTTCTTTTGTGGCTTGGAGACTGCAGAATACCTTATTAGAGCTTTCCTTCATGTCTGATATTTTTTATATCTACAGTTATTGTTTTATTTCATTCCAGAAGGCAAATAATGAAACAGATATTTTTAATCTTTAGAAAAGATACTCTTTACCAGAAAAAATGTTAAAACACTTGTAAATGTTCTCAACATTATTGAAGAAACCACTTATCTCAATTTTTAATATGTTCCTTATAAATCTATGACCAGGATATGATCTATTAAAATGATAAGTAAATAAATTTGCAAAAATCGACAAAACTGAGATAACATGATCTCATTTACTATAAAGGGGAATATTTTATAGAAAATATGAATAGATAGTGTAGAAATTATCTTCTTTGCTGCATCTCACCAGATATTATGATTGGATTTTTCCACAGGTAATATTGTGCAAGCTAATGTATATTCACTTTTCTAAGACCATTAATGAAATAAGGAATTTTTGGTTTAACATTGTAAAACAATCACTGTTCAGTGAATTTCATAAAAGATTGGCTTATCCCTCTGCTGTATATACATTTTGGCAGCTTGGCTAGACTTTCACTTTTCATATTTTGTTGTAAATACAGGTGGAAACTTCTGTCTTCAGAATGCTGTTTACTGTGAGGTGGGGAGGAACCAGAAGAGTTTTTACATTGGCTTCAAAATGTGAAAATATCTGTGTGTTTCCAAAGTTATTTTTTGGCTGTGTTCTCCCACTGGAGGCATTATGACTAACCTGCTCCACCATCTCATCAGTGAAGATCATAGACTTCAGATAGAGTATTAGAAATGGTTCAAAACAAACAAGGTTAACTTGTCAATCAAGATAAACATACGTGGTGGGAAAATCTATAAAGTGACATTGTTCTAGAAAACAATCATCTTAAGCTGTTTCTATTCTTTCTGTAAAGTTTGTCTGGCATATTCTAGCTCCTTTCATCTAGAAACAATAGACTGAGTGACAGTTTATAAACATAAAACTATGTTACGATACCCACTACTGTGATTTCTTCAAACCCCAGGTGCAACTTTTGTTGTAAACACTGACCATATTCTGACAGCATACTGTATTGCATAACCAAGACAAGAAGTGCCAGGAATTAATGTTGAGTTAAATTTAGGTCAAATAAACTGTACAATGACAGGATACAAGATAGGATGGTCCAGAAGTTCTTATACTGAGAACAGTATAATATAGGACTACAGTACAGCATTTCCCTTAAACCGCAGCCAGACTTTTCCCTCTCAAAATGCCTATTTGAAAATTATATCAAGAGGATACATATCCTGTTTGGATTTTATGACTTGATATTGATTCCCTTTTAGGCATTACAATTTCAAAACATACAGTTTCAAAAACCTTGCTAGCTTATTTTTCGTATTTAATTATGTGTATGCATTGACTTCAGACAATTACTTGCTGCAATAACATAGAATACAATGAGATTTTCACAGTTATGTAATTTTAAAAGGTATATACCTGACCATCTCCTGGAATTTAGCCAGAATGACCAGACATTGGAGGAGTAATCCCAAATGTCCACAACTGCTCAATCCTTTATTTCCACGTTACCAACTGAATCAAGGAAATCTTCAGAGCTGACAAAAAGGGCTTCAGCATACATCTGAAATGTTTATAACAGAAGTACCAATTAATCTTAATAGGAATTGGACTTGGTGCATCACAGCACAATTAGGAGATTTAACTACGTCAAAATCTTCGTTAGATATATATTAAATCATCTCCAGTGAAGGACAAGGATCATAGATTAAATTTCTTTTATAGGGACATTTTTCTATAGTACCCACACATAGCAGAGAAAAAGATTGGTGCCAAAGTTCTGCCAAATATTGACTTTGGCTTCAAAGCCAAGTGAAAATTTCCCACCTCTTTCCTGCCCTTTGGCTCTCTATTCTTATTCTGGACTGTAGTTTGCTATCGCTTTCACACCACTGTAACAGTCCACGAATCTTGAGTTCGAATAGAATAATCCTGCTAAACTAATCCTACTAACCCTTCTTTGAGATTTATTGAGGGGTTTTTTTTAGATTTATATTCAACCTGAGACAATTCAGCTTCTGGTCTATATTTATAACGGATACGTAGGGCCATTGAATGCTAGTACAGAGACAGCATAGAAAAGATGAGGAAAGATCTTATTTCACTGACAGAAATCACTGTATTTTTGAAGATCCATAGATCTTGTTCCTGTTCCCATTGACATTATAGAAGTAACCACGGGATCCATATTATAAACAGATTGACAATGGGATGTCGGCAGTTGGAAGAATTCATAATCCTAAGAAAAACATCTAATACAGCTATATAGTAAATGAAGGAACTCAAAATGGATGCAATACACAAGTGCCAGTATACTGGGAAAACATCTCAAGGAAACTAATAAAAAATGCTGAGAGAGGAACATGAGAGATATCTGTACCTCATTTAAAGCTTCCCTTGATATAACATAGAAACTACTGAATCCTTTTTAGTTAGACTCCTAAGGTCTTTCTTTTAAAAACTGAACAGGAAGTCAGCTTTTTCTGTTCACACGAAACTTCTGGATGAAAATGCAATGACCTTCATTTTTACCTAGTAATTCAGTGGTTAGGTGTTTTCTCTTGCAGTGGGTTTCTTTGTTCAGGTTCAGGGGATTCAAATGCACATCTCCCATGAAAATAATATCCCCATCAGAATGTGATTTAAGCTGGAACTTCCAATCCCTGTATTTAGCACAGGTTGAAAAGGCAGTGCAGTGCAGCAAGGATTTCTCATCCCAGGTCTGCACCTTAAGCAACAGACTATCAGGTCACAGTTAGTACTTTTGATCCAAAAAATACCTGATTGTTCCACGAGCAAGGAACAGATCTAATAAATTTATGATGAAGTTCCACATCAAAACAGAACGGTGAACTGGAGAGATCAAGAACTTTGGAAGCCAAGGGAATAGTAGTAGTAGTAGTAGTAGTAGTTGCTGTTGTTGTTGTTGTTGTTGTTGTTGTTATTAGTATTGTTATTAATTATTTTGGGAGCTCAATCTGTATTATTTGAATGGTGATGGTTAAACCAAGATAGTCAGTTGAACACAAGGAAACATTGCTAAAGCAATCAATGAAATGCAGCAGGAATACAGAAAGATGGACCAAACCTTCAGCTGATATAAACCCTAATGGCTGTACTGACCAGCTCAGGATATGTCTCAAGACATTTTTCCTCATGAAAATAGTAAATAGTACATTAGGCCATATGCCAAAAAATGAAGGAAAGATAATAATATAGGGTTTGTCTGCATTTGAAACACAAATAGTTTCCAGGGAAATCAGTTTTTAGACCCAAATTTTATTTGTGAGTTCTCAAACATGTTCTGACATCATGCAAACATGTATATGTCCATATTTACTGCAAACCATTTAATATTTATTTTACAAGCATGTGCTTTTCAGTGCAGAAAAGAAGTAATCTTTCCTGTTACAACAGTTCTGTTTTGGTGGTATTCACTGACTCACTGACGATCGTTCAAAGACAGAAAACTTTTCATACAGGCCAAATGTCTAAAGTATAAACTACTTTAGACAACTAGGAACATACTGAAACCTTAAAAGAGGGGATTTTTCAAGAAGTAATAAGTACAGAAAAATATTACTGTACTGTGGACAATTTTATCCAAAAGTAATATGTTAAGTTAGATAAAGCAAGGACGTGATAAGACGAGGGGTAGTAGCTTCAAATTGGAAGAGAGTAGATTTAGAATAGATATCAGGAAGAAATTCTTCACTGTGAAGGTGGTGAGACACTAGAACAGGTTGCCCAGAGCAGTTGTGGAGGCCCCAGCCCTGGTAGTGTTCAAGACCAGGTTGGATGGAGCTTTGAGCAACTTGGTCTAGTGGGAGGTGTCCCTGTCCATGTCAAGTGGGTTGGAACTAGATGATCTTAAAGGTCCATTCCAACTCTAACCATTCTATGATTTGCCCAAACACACTCACATTAACAGAAATCCAAGGTATGCGTTGAATCCAATTAACTGTGGATGATATCTTGGATTTTATCAGAAAGGATGACCTTTTTAATCCCTTCTGGCATTTTCTTGTAAGAGTTCCTTAAGATATATGCATGTGCCATTGTAGTCTCATGTAGACCTCAGTAAATGATGAAACCTGTGGATCATACTGGAAAATATTAGTTGCCTATAGTGAAAGTCGTAATATGTCTTTGTTTCCATAGATTAGACAGAGGATGATATATTTTATCCAGGCAACACATCCAATAGATTCACTGAAAGATATACCTGAAAAAATGCATACTCTGGCATGCCTTATGTCTTCATTTTGCATTAAACTGCTGGAAGGTCTCTTCACAGAATTGTTCAAAGAATGTATTTAACTTTAATCTGAAAAGAAAGATGGAAATAGCTATGGAGAGACGTCTGCCCTTTTCTAAAATTAACTTACATGCATTTCTGTTAATAGTTTTCTACTTCTGCTGCCACAGTACCCAATAGTGTAACAGACATCAAGTCTGGAATACATTTGGGGTTACAAAGACAATAATGAGATTCTTTATCAGATGCTTTTAGAAAATGATCTTGCAGTAGACAAAATAATAAACACTAAGTATTACTGCTTATATACAACAAAAACGCATCCTTCCATCATTACCTCTACTAAATCTATTTTCCAAAGAGATGGAATTAAATGTTCTGTTATATTTTTCCCACTTTAGGAGCCCTTGTCTGTCTGATAGTGCCTTATTAAGGTTATTAAAAGACAATAATAATCTACGAGTGTAAATGATTCTCAAATGTGCTGTTAGTGAATGACTAATGTTAGTAGTCTTCTGTTATACCTTTCCTGTAACTTTTTATTTCACGCAGATATGAGATTTCATTATGGAGTGTTGCAACTACAATGTGTTACCCATGCAGGAAAATGTTCTGTTTATCTTACACGACAGCAGGAAATCCCCGTTCAATTTTCTTTCCAAATTTCTGAAAGTGATTTGAAAGACCTGTAACAAAGAATTCCTCGGGGTTCTCAAATCAAAAGGTTCATTCTTGCTATATTTCCATATTAATTGCTTTAGCTATTACAAATAGCAGTTCTAATTGGCTTTTGAAGACTTTTTGAACTTCACTAATTAAGTCCATAAGGTACTCTTAAAATTGTTGGCTCTAACCTGCTGTCGTCTCCTTGTCTGCCCACACATTGGGTAATTCATGCAGTCTCTCTATGCAGTCCGTCCCTTCATTTCCAGCTCACTATTTGGAATGTGTATGTCTTTCTTGCACACACTGATATGCACAAGCATACAAATGAAGGAACATCCAGTGAGGATTTGAATCTGGTATTAAATTAATAATCTATTAAATCTGTAAAAAATAGGATTTTAAAAAAATGAAACATTCCCATTCTGAAACAACTGTTTCCTTTTTCTTCCATAACTGAATCATCGACCCTTTTCTTAGTAAGCTAGTTTTGATGGTACTGTGGAAAAACTTTGAACTGAAGCCTCAACCTGCATAAATTTCATTTATGAGAAGTTTGCATTGCTAACAGAAAAACAAAAGTGGGTTTCACAAGACATTCACTATCCTTTTGAATCAGTTCAATTTATGCCAGGAAGATGCATCTATTCTTGTTTGATTGTGGAAGCTAAGCAACTCTGGAAACCATTTGAAAACCTCCTGTAATATAAAAATAAACCAAGGTATCACAACCGACCACTTGGTGAACACCAAGATGCATGAATAAGGCTGTGTGAGACTTTATTTGTTACACTGCTCTTGCAAAGTTGAGACATCAGTAAGAAGTGATGAAGGAGTAAGCTGCAATTTTTCATGAAAGCCACTCAAGCAGCATTCTTTTGGTGCCAGGTTCAGCAGATTACTTATGTAGCAAAAATTTTCATCAGTAGTTGAGACTATAGATATCTGGGGCATAATTTGGTAACCTAAACATAGACATCTGGTTCTGTCTAAGGTGTTCTTGGGCCTCTGAGGTCTGGCAAATGGGGCTGGAAAATATGAATCAAGATCTACAATGTTATCACACTTAGGTAAGGTATCACTGCAGAAAATAAAGTAACACTAAACACCTGTTGACTGCAGAAAATAAGGTAATGCTAAGCAACCATTTTGGGAAGCGGAACCTTGTAGTGATATTCAACTCCTGATGAAGATACTTAAAAATATGTGGTCATGGAAGGTCATCTATTAGGAGGTACTCACGTGTCCAAACTCCTGGTAGAGACAGTAGAAATCTAATAAATGTTAAGAAACCTCATAGCTGCTCAAATGTGTAACTTTTCAAGTTGTTACTACCACTGAGTGATGTTTTCAGTCCCCTGCCCACAACATACTGAAATTTGAGATAATGTCTCTTCCAAAGAAGATTGGTTTCTCATAAAGCCTGTGTTCTACCCAGCAGCTCCTTGCAGATATCTCAAAAGCTTTAGGGCTTCCTAAATGACACTAGAAACCTATGTGGGGATATAATGCATGTAGGTATCTAAATTAAGATATTTAATATAGAATTGGTTCCTATCTTTGGAACTCCTGATTTTGGTTAATTCCTACCTCAGATTATTATATATAAAAAAAATAAAATTCTGTATTTTCAATTAAAATAGATATTACAATTATTTATCTAAGATTCATGAAACAAGCTTAAAATAAGGAGAAATATACCACAGACCCTGTGAAATTAAAAAGATAAGATTTACACATCTCTTACTGACAGTTACACAGTAGAATACCACTTTAAAAACAATATTCCTTTAAAAAAATCACAGAATCACAGAATGGTAGGGATTGGAAGGGATGTCTTGATTTGTCTAGTCCATCCTTCTGCTGAAGCAGTTTCACCTAGAGGGCAGGTTGCACAGGATCGTGTCCAGATGGATTTTGAATATCTCCAGAGATGGAGACTCTACAGCCTCTGGGCAGCCTGTTCCATTGTTGTCATCCTCAAAGGAAAGAAGTTTTTCCTCGTGTCTAGATGGAACTTCCTATGTTCCAGTTAGTGCCCACTGTCCCTTGTCCTGTCCCTGGCCACCACTGGAAAGAGTCTGGCTCCGTTCTCTTGACACCCATCCATTACATATTTATAAGCACTAATGAGATCCCCTCTCAGTCTTCTCCAGGCTAAACAGACCCAGACCAATAACAGAGATGTTCCATTCCCTTGATCATCTTCATAGCCCTCTTCTGGACTCTCTTCAGTAGTTCCCTGTCCTTGAACTGGGGATGCTAGAACTGGACAGAGTACTCCAGACGCAGCGTCAGTAGGGCAGAATAGAGGGGGAGGATAACCTCCCTCAACCTGCTGGCCACGCTCTTTTTAATACACACTAGGACACCATTGGCCTTCTTGGACACAAGGGCACACTGCTGGCTCACGGTCACCTTGTTGTCCACCAGAACTCTCAGGTCTTTCTCTGCAGAGCTGCTTTCCAGCAGGTCAACCACTATGGGGTTATTCTTCCCTAGGTACAGGAGCCTACCCTTGTCCTTGTTGAACTTCATTAGGTTTCTCTCCACCCAAATCTACAGCCTGTTGAAGCCTTGCTGAATAGCAGCACAGCCTTCTGGTGTATTAGCCAATCCCAATTTTGTGTCATCAGCAAACTTGATGAGAGTACGCTATGTCCCCTCATCCAGGTCATTGATGAGTATGTTAAAGAAGACCAGACCCAGTACAGACCCCTAGGGAACATTGCCTCCAACTAGATTCTGTGCTGCTGATCGCAACCTTCTGAGCTCTGCCATTCAGACAGTTCTCAGTCCACATCACTGTCCACTCATCCAACCCACACTTCCTAAGCTTACGTATAAGGATGTTAGAGGATAAAGCATCAAAAACTTTGCTAAAGTTGAGGTAGACAACATCCACTGGTCTCCCCTCTTCTACCCAGCCGGTCTTGCCATCATAAAATGATATCAGATTGGTCAAGCATGATTTCCCCTTGGTGAATCCATGTTGACCACTCCCAGTAACCTTCTCTTCGTCTGCATGCTTAGAGATAACATCCAGGATGAGCTGTTCCATCACCTTCGCAGGGCCTGTAGTTTCCTGGCTCCTCCTTGTCCTTTTTGAATACTGGAGTGACATCATCTTTCCTCCAGTCCTCTGGCACCTCGCCTGTTCTCCAGGACCTTTCAAAGGGGATGGAGAGTGGACCAACAATGACTCCTGCCAGCTCCCTCATCACTCTTGGGTGCATCCTATCAGCGCCCATGGATTTGTGGGTGTCAAGTTTGCCTAAATGACCTCTAACCTGATCCGCCTCAACGAAGGGAGAATTTTCCTTTCTCCAGACTTTTTCTCTTACCTACAGGGTATGGGATTCTTGAGGGCTGGCCTTAGCAGTAAAGACTGAAGCAAAGAAGGCATTCAGTAACTGCACGTTCTCTGTATTCTCCATCACCTGGGCACCCACTTCATCCAGCAGCAGGCCCATATTTTCTCTAGTCTTCCTTTTGCTACTGATGTATTTGAAGAAGCCCTTCTTGTTTTATATTAGCTCTCTTTCAACTTCCACACAAAACCTCATATATATACCCGAGGGATTTTAATTTGAACTAAATCAGTCTTTTGTTCTGCATGGGGCAGGAGTTGGGGGGAGAAACAATTAGAGCAACACAGTCAAGCTTGTAAAATGTGCAGTGGAGATGGCTTGTAAAATTAGTATCCATAATTACAGTTGGAATTTCTGGAGGACATGACTTTGTAGCAAGTTTAAACTAGCCTCATTTTCATTGTTTGTATAGCCCATGTTCATTTTGTGAAGGAATAGTAATAGATAAACAGAAAACTAGTATCTCAATTATGAGATATTGAAAGGAGTTGACGAAGTAAAGAATGACTTTTACAAAGATGAAAGTCCAAGATTGCTCCACCACGTTCATGTTTACGCAGGAAAACTCAAGCTGCTCTTGCTGTCTCCAAGCCACCTGGACAAACCCCTAGACATTTCCGGATACCATATAGCTGGGTTAACCAAACTACTATGTCTTTTTGAAAGTCATGCCTGAGGGGCTTGTAGATGCAAATCCAGCCAGCTCAGAAAGCACACACAGGAATTGAATGCCTGCACCCACATAAGTAAATACATTGTGAGGAGGCCTGCTGAATCCATAGATCTATCCTTCAGTTAATATTAATTTCTGTTCCTGGGGGCTACAATGTATGTGCTTAAAGACACATTTTCACGCTCCTTACCTTTCAGCATAAACTGCAACACAGATCTTTATTTATAAATTCACATTCCTCACTTTCATCCACTTAGAAGGGAAGATCCAACAAAAATATATAAGGCTAGAGTAATGCTACTGGCCATAATTAGAAATCTGCTGGAAATTAGCTGAAAATTCATCAAGATGAAATTCAGCTGACAGTTTTTCACATTTTCTCATGAAGGCTAATTAAATTATTTGATTCAAATGTCCTATTCTCAAATTAAAAAAAAAAAAAGTAGAAAATAAGGGTTCATTTTGTCTCTTGTAGTTGCCTAAATATAAATCAAATGGAATTTACTCTAATTTCCTCTCATATTTTTATAAAAAATCGTGTATTAATAAAAGTCATTTTCCAGAAAGGGATTAAGCTACTTTTCCTAGAGGTTTCATAGTTTTTAACCTTATAATTCCCATTTATTCAGTTGAAAAATCACCTACAAAGTAATATGCTTAGACTTGAGAAGAAATCTACTTTGAAATACCTAAAAAAATTATCAAAATTATGATACTTCAAACATTTTTAGGTATGTTTATTTCATAAATTTACACTCTTTTTCAATGCTATACAAACACGTGCTCTGGATGTGTAGATATAGACACATAGATAGTAGACAAACAAGCATTTATACCAGAATAAAATCTAATGCAAATTAAATTGCGGCTGGCTAAATAAATTCTTGAAAAATTCAGTTTCTGTTGAAACATTTCCATATAAAAATATAATTATGTCAAAGAAGGTACCCTACAGAAGCCTACAAATTGAAGACAACATTTTGAACTCAACAAAGTCTAAAGCCTTCATCCATAATTTAAACAGAAGAGGAGAGAGGAAAATACCAGAAAATAAATGGAATTTCAAACTGTTGAGAGGTGAGCTATTTGTGCAAAATATTTTAAAGAAATCTTTATCATTTCTTCTTTTCCTGGAGTCATGTTTTCAAGGAAAGATGGAGCAGCATTCTCATTCCGAGACACAATGGCTGCATCCTGCTGTTCTCAGCAGGTAAAGTGGTTGTATTCCCAAGTCTGGCTGAGCAAAACAGGACCTCATTGTTCTATATATCACATGCAGTGGTCAGTGTGAAGGTGTTTGGACGCTCACCAGTTTTATCAGCTTACCTTGAACATGGTTGGGGTTGTTTGAATAAAATCAAAGACTGTCATCTCCAGTTTCGGATATTTTTGAAAAAGAAGTTGTCCTACTCTCCTGAAGTTAATTGCATTTTTATGTGAGTCCCTGAAAGCTAGTCCAAGAGATGAGAAATGGGTTTTGAAGTTCTCACTTCACTAACCCATTACAAAACATCCACTGACTTTAGCAGTGACAGGCTATCATTCCAGAAATTGGGCATCATTATTAACACCTTTGTATAACAGAGCATTTAAAATTATGTCGATCTTTATGCATCAAAGCAGCCACCTTTCATTCAAGACTCAAAAACTAAGGCAACTAAAGGCTTTATTGTTTTACAAATAAATAAACAATTACACACACACACACACACACACACACTTCCTGGTAAAATACATAGTTCTGATTAAGACCTTATGTTTTAAACCTAATTTGTAACCAGACTGGGTAGCCTGAGATTGCATTTACAAAAAGTGGCAACTGAAAAGTCAATAAAAATCACACAGAAAGATAGCAAAGAGGATAAACCTTAGAAGAATGTTAAGTCTGTTTCTTGATCCATTAGTAGAACTGGGCATCCAAAGTCATGCTAAAAATAAGTACTTTCCACATCAAGATTTACAGATTTGAAACTTCATTTTCTAAAAAAAAACCCCAACAAAACCAGCAATATAGTGAAAACCCAGCAGCATCAAAATTACTATTCAAGCAGAAAAACAGACAGAAAAATATTTAGAGAATCCTCTTCACTCCTTCTCTCTCTGAAAAACCAAGTCAGCTCTGTCAAAAACTTATATCCAACAGACGACCTTTTCAGTATGTGCTGGAGTCCATCAAATTAGAGATACTTTCGGTCATATGCTCTACATGTGGTCCGTGTGCACACACATACATGCATACGCACACATATACACAATATTAATTTAAACTGAGCAGTCAAGGTGCCAATATAAGTTTTCACTCATTGTGTAGTACATTTGTAATAAGCCAACACATCCAGAACATTTCAAAAAGACTCCTATCTCATTATAATACAATCAGAGGTCATTGTGTTTTACTGTTAGGCCACCTGTGCAGTACAGGTACTTGCCCTACAGCAGATGAACAATTATTCCTGATGTGACATATACAGCACACTAGCTGTGTAGATATCTAGGATCATGAAATGGCCACAAGTCAGCGAACACAATCAAAGCCACTTCTGCTTCTGCTGCCATGCCCTGGTATTCAAAAAGCCTAGGCAAATGGCTGAATTCACAGTGAGGAAAGAAAATGAGAGTTGTCAGGCAATGTGTCCAAGCAGAAAAAGAAAAGAAATGTCCAAGAAAAGCAAGACACGCAGTTGGCATTGGCTGCTAATATATTTCGGAAATGTATTCATTTTCTAATTCCTATCCATTTAGATTCAAAAATGTATGTGCAATGGCATAATGCATGAAATTATCCTGAAGTAGTATCTGAGTACATGCATTCTTAAGAATTGTTACTAGTTTGCTCTGTAGTTATGGTGACTGTATAAGGCCAACTGAGACAGAATATGTTCTCTCTGCCAACTTGAGATTTAGTTCATTCTTTGCTTCTAACAGTAATTGTAAATTACATTATAACAATACATTATAAAAGAGACTGGTAAATATGTATAATTAAAAAAGGTGGAGAGGAAGGATTTCTCATACAGGCTCAGAATTCTCCACAGTATAATACTCTTGGAGCTAGTCAGCAGCTGTTGTGCTCAGAGACATCCAAGGCAAGTTGCTTTTTCCTGCAAAAACCAGATAGATAAACAAGCAGCCATCTATCATCCATCCTTCCTTCCTTCCTTCCTTCCTTCCTTCCTTCCTTCCTTCCTTTCTTCCTTCCTTCCTTCCTTCCTTCCAAAATCCTGAAATCATACCTGAGGTTCTATCTAACTGGTACATTCCCTGAGAAACTGTTGCTGGATCCACCAGTTTTGTAGAACATCTTTGGGACCTGGGTCTTTATAAAGTGTAAACAAAAAATTACAGAGGGCTGTGTCTTCTCTTTTCACTTTATTATCATCCATTCCTATGATTTAGAGCACCTGTCCAAAAAAGGGCATTCCTAATTTCTGTTCTCTCCCCTCTCTGAGAGAAGCCCGACCTAACGTTTCATCTTCCTGAACTCCACTAGGCAAAATAAAGCAAGTTTAAGTTAGTTTTCTTTGAGGCTGGGTTTTTTTTTGTTTTTGGTTGGTTGGTTGGTTTGTTTTTTTAAGAGAATATTTAATGTAAAATACTGAGACAGACCCATGAGAAAAGTGCAGAATTTTCTTGATGTTCCATAACCATCAAGCTAGGGAGTCTGGACTCAGATCTTTTGCCCCACATATTTGTCTAATGCCGTTTGAGATAACCTTGGATATCTGACATAGTTTTCAACTGCCTCCCACAAAGGTATTTGTCACTCCTATATACATAGTCACATCTATCTAGATAGTTTTTTATGACTCAGATGCATCCCTTTCAGAGTGCCTATTATCTCCCCCTGAGCTAAAATGGGAACCTAGAAACTCACTCAAAGTTCTGCCTATATCTTTTAGACATTTAACATTAGATAAGATAAATCTCAGGAATAATCAATAGAAGGGATAGATGAAAAAAAATTAACATAAAGATGAGTTTGGAAAAAAGGAACAATCAGGTTCCACAAAAATTCAAAGTATTTAGGATTCCAAAAAGTTGACAATGTACCATCAATATGAATGATACACCAAAAGAATAAGCAGACATATCAAATAAGCCTGATTAGCTTTGTATTTCTTATAAACATCTTACCAAGCTGTGTCAATTATAGTGGTTTAAGGTGTTGCTACCATCAACGAACCTTTATCATGGTGCCAGAGGTAATGCTCATAAAAAAGTGAATAAATCAAGTATTCAACAACTTTCTGATAGCCTTAACTCATAGTCCAGCCTGCTAAAACAAACTACCATCCATTTTGCTTTAAAATAATACACCAGGCTGTAGGCAGCTAGAACCAAAGATAGTCACACATATCCTTCTCTTATTCCTCTTACAGGAAGATAACCTCTGTATAAAACACAGAAGGCTGCACAAGGAAATAACCTCTTCAGTCAGCAAATCATGGCAGCCCTCACCTTAAGACGATCTCAGGTTTCCCTTTCTTTTCCCTTCTTTTCAGGTTTTAGAAATGAAATATATTTGATGGGGTTGGTTTGATTTATTGGTTCACCTCAAAGGACATTCTGATTTTGGTAAAACTTTTCCAGTGTTTTGAATGCTTCCTGTAACATTCCCTGTTGAGGTCCCAGGATTGAAAACACTTGCTCCTCCTTCCCCCCCGAATTAACCAAGTAAAGAAGAAAAGTTAGCTAAATGTTTCGCTCTATGACTAACAATACCTATTTTTTTCCCAAATAGATATGGAATATCTTACATTTCAAGATACAATCAAGCTTATATTAAGTAGACTAAAGCATTCAGAGAAGTTAAAAATTTATCAGTGAAGCATCTTTTAGAGAACACTTTTCCATGAAATGAAAGTCTGGGACATTGTAGAAGTAATTGCTTGCAGGCAGTTGTCAAAATCTGTGGTCTTTCTCTAAATAAAGTCCTAATTCAAAGAATTACAACAGAAGTGCAATCTATCATTTTTTTAAAAATTTAAATACTTGCCATTACAAGGCTGTTTGTCTTGGAGCTTGAAATAAAGGACCATTAATTTTGCCCAAGCTAATATTATGATAAAGTAAAAGAATTTGTGGCAGTCAGCCACAAAGCCTCTCATATATTGTTGCAAGCAGCAAAATTTTCTGGTGTGGAAAAAACATGACATCAAAAAATGGTGCAACCATGCATTACAAAGGAACAAAGAACTGTTATCTGAATCTCCCAAGCTTTTCTTGCAGCGCTGGATGAAAACATAAACATATGCTTCCAGTAAACGTAACACACTGCATCTTAATTTTGTAGAACAACTCTTTCAAAAAGTATTTATCCATTGAAGATTTTTATATGTAGCCTATAATTTGATTTCTGTTATATATTCAACTTTTTTTGCTGTTAGATGCAGGAACTCCGAAAAGCCAGATTCAAAGCTGTCAAGGAAAACTGATTTGAGTTATGCTATATATTCATAAAGAAGAAAATGTTTCTACTATTACATTGAGAATATTAGTTATTGTTCCAATTATATTTACTTGAATGAGATCTCAGAATATTGAAAAGTTTTTCAAAATAAAGTTTGAATCTGTGGTACAACTCCGCTTTACTAACATGAAAACACACAGGGTTGTGTTTCAGAAAGGTTATAAACTGCTGTGATTGGTCTGAAGTATGGGGAGACTGTTTAGTGGAGGCTTTTAGAAAGATAATTTTCTTCATTTTTCTGTTAGGGTTGGGATTGTTTTATATGTATTTTTATATATTTATATTTTATATTTGTTACATCTTAAAAGATTTAATTGTGATGTAAAATGGAAAAATTAATAATTAAATATTGATGTTAAAAACTGCCTAAGGGATTTGGAGATACATTTTTAAAGCCACGTAGGTAGCCAAGAATGAAGACGGCATTTCATTTTTTTGTAAAAAATCTCACAAAGTGTTATTGCCTTGCAATCTCCATACATTTGCAAGTGACCTTATATAATACTGTGAAACTGTGAAATCTACAGGAAGAACTTAAAAATTACGGTAACTGCAGGTACACATCCCTTAAAAGTTGTGAAAGTTGCAGCTTTAAAGTTTATAACAGGGTATCATTAGGATGGCTAGATGCAAACAATTAAAAATAAATAGTCTTCAATTTAAAATAGTTTTAAAAGTCCTCTTTTAACTTCATAGTGACGGCACATGACAGATTTTCAATAACTGAGTGTACAGACCTTTAGACCTGGTCTTATCAGAATGGTTTTAGAGGTTTTTTAGGGAAAACTGGTTTTCTAGTAGACTTGAAATTTTCATGTGAGAGGCTGAAATTTTGACAAAAATTTGTCTCTCATTGTTAATCTTTGGGAAGACAGATGTGAAAGAAACAAAAAGATTAGTATTAAAATGTTGGGGTTTCCCCTGTTAAGAATTAAAGAATATATCATATATTTTTAAAAGCATTAGCTTTGACACCTTTAGTCTTTCATAAAGTGAATAAATCCATTCTTTTGCTTTTAAAACATTCAGCAACTTCCATCTAGCTTAATATTCTGCAAGTTAACATGGTAATGAGTTACCCAAATGTTATTATATACACACATTCACAGCTGAGATGGACCACCTTCAGCAGTGTTGCATGGGTCCATTCAACATCAGACTGAGAGTAGCAAACATGATATAAGTCTGTATACTGATATTTTTTTAAAAATGAAGCATGATGCTGAGGTACCCATAAAGTCATCATTATCTTAACATATTTCATTCGGAGTATAACTGAGCATAATCCATTTACTGACTAAAAGCAACAAAAATCAGGAGATATTTGGCAATTCATTGTCCTGGAGGCTCTTCTGCTCACTTGGATCGTAGTTTCTTTTCCATGGATAATATCACATTTCCTCAAGTGGGAGATTCTTAAATAAGTAAAACTTCAATATGACTGAAATTATGTTTCTGACTGATGTAATGATCTGGAGCACTTCACATCTAAGAATCCCCAAAGCTCAAAATAATGTGCCAAGAGTAAGCAGTTGCAACTGAAAATCAGTTATGTCAGTCTTTGACTCTTCATTTTTTCTTGCACCTCAAGATTAAGGAGAGTTGAAGCCTTGATCTCCACAAATGCTCTTTGGACTTTTAGAAACATTCATAGAATGCTTGTACGTGCTATATCAACGGTGGTCTCTGATGTTTTCTCATCAGTCGTGCTACAGCAATTTAACCACTGTATGTACAGTGCTGCCTGCAGTGCTGCTTCTAAGAACTGCTGGCATTGTAGGGGTATTTGAAACACAAGGTGCTGAACCAATTCACTTGCCATAGATGGTGAAAGTGTTTTCTAACATAAGCAAGGAAGCTGTGAAGAAGCAGCAATAAGCTGCCACGTATGCAAGAAGAATGGGACCGCATCTTTTGGAGGAAAGCTTAAATGTCTAAATTGTATAAATCTAAATTGCTTTGCAACATGTTTTGGTTGTTCTCAGCAGAATTCTCAAAGGGAGAATACTGTGGGTCATCACACCACAATAATATTTGCTGTACTCAGAAAACATACTAAAACTTAAAAACAGATAAAAAAGATATGCTATGAATAATCTGAAGGAAAAAGAAACCACCTTCATTGATCAGTTTTCTACAAATAAACTCTTTTTAAGCTATTTCTCTTTGCTATGTCGATTCAGCTTAGAGGTTCCAACATCATATTGGTATATCTTTAGTTAAACATACAGTTTTCCTTTTAGTTCCTACCAGTTTTCTTTTTTAAATAATGTTACCAGTTTTATAGCATGTCAAGTGTGCTTAAGTCTTCAAACACTTCTAGCTCTTTCTGTTTAGTGCTGTAGGTGTAGGTCAATGCAATCCTACCAGTGATTCATGACACATTTCCATGCCTCTTGTTACTCAAATTCAAAGGGAGATAGGAAAAAAGAGGGCACATAAAATGCAGAAATCAAGTGTGTCTTTTCACAGCAAGAAGCTAGCAGCTAGCAGCACACAAACACAACGACGATAACAAAAAACAACAAAAAAAATGTGGCACAAGTTCTTCCAGGTACCTCATAGAATCACAGAATCACAGGAGTTGGAAGAGACCTCTGGAGATCATCTAGTCCAACTCCCCTGCCAGAGCAGGGTCACCTACAGCAAGCTGCACAGGATGGCATCCAGGCGGGTTTTGAAAGTCTCCAGAGATGGAGCAGCACTTCTCTGGGCAGCCTGTTCCAGTGCTCTGCCACCCTCAAAGGACAGAAGTTCCTCCTCATGTTTAGATGTAACTTCCTATATTCAAGTTTGTACCCATTACCTCTTGTCCTATCACTGGGCACCACTGAAAAAAGACTGGCCCCCTCCTCCCAGCACCCTCCCTTTAAGTATTTATATACATTGATGAGATCCCCCCTCAGTCTTCTCTTCTCCAGACTAGAAAGACCCAACTCCCTCAGCCTTTCCTCATAAGAAAGATGCACCAGCCCCCTAAACTTCTTTGTGGCCCTTCGCTGTACCAGCAGTTCCCTGTCTTTCTTAAACTGGGGAGCCCAGAACTGGACACAGTACTCCACATGCGGTCTCACCAGGGCAGAGCAGAGGAGGAGGATAACTCCCCTCAACCTGTTTGCCACACTCTTCTTGATGCACCCCAGGATGCCATTGGCCTCCTTGGCCACAAGGGCACATTGTTGGCCCATGCTCATCCTGTTGAGTCACCAGGACTCCCAGGCCCCTCTCTGCACAGCTGCTTTCCAGCAGGTCAGCCCCCAACCTGTACTGCTGCATGGGATTATTCCTCCCCAGGTGCAGGACCCTACACTTGCCTTTGTTGAACTTCCTTAGGTTTCTCTCTGCCCAACTCTCCAGCCTGTCCAGGTCACGCTGAATGGCAGCACAGCCTTCCAGGATGTCAGCCACCCCCATCGGTTTTCTGTCATCTGCAAACACTCCATCCCTTCATCCAGGCCATTGATGAATACATTGAACAGGAATGGACCCAGTACTGACCCCCGAGGAACATCACTAATCACAGGCCTCCAACTAGACTCTGTCCCACTGATCACAACTCCCTGAGACCTACCTGCCAACCAGTTTTCAATCCACCCCACTGTCCTTCCATCTAACCCACACTTCTCAAGCTTGCCTGAAAGGATGCTGTGGGAGACGATGTCAAAAAACTTGCTGAAGTCAAGGGAGGCAACATCCACTGCTCTCCCCTCATCTACCCATCCAGTCATGCCATCACAGAAGGCTATCAGATTAGTCAGACATGACTTCCCCTTGGTGAATCCATGTTGATTACTTCTGATAACCTTCTTTTCCTCCAGATCCTTGGAGATGACACACAGAATGAGCTGTTCCATCTTCTTTCCAGGGATGGAGGTGCGGCTGACTGGCCTGTACTTTCCTGAGTCTTTCTTCTTGCCCTTTTTGAAGACTGGAGTGGCATTGGCTTTCCTCCAGTCCTCAGGCACCTCGCCTTTTCTCCAGGTCCTTTCAAAGATGATGGAAAGCGGACTAGCAATGACTTCTGCCAGCTCCCTCAGCACTCATGGGTGCGTCCCCTCAGGACCCATGGACTTGTGGATGTCCAGTTTACTTAATAGGTCTCTAACTTGATCTTTCTCAACCAAGGGAATATTGTAGCAGCTGTTGTCATAACAGCACAGTGCTGGAAGAACTAAAACTGGCACCTGCTGCTGAAAAGACCATCCTATTCTTGCCAGTCAAAATCAGCAGCTTTTTTATCACTTGTTTTAATAAACAACTGATTTACAGCTGTTGATTATCTGAGATCTCTGATCCAAAGTAGTACCTTTTTAAAATATCCATTCCCTCTTATTCTCTAGGTCACTATTTGTTTTACATAAATAGGACAAAAACTTGAAATGCCGATCACCTTATTCAGCCTGTCTTCCCATTTTAATCAAGGTGGTGTCTATAAACTGTATATTCCCGCTATGTGCACAGAAGGCATGCTATCTAGAGCACACACACTTTGGAGAACGGAATTTAATGTTAATCTATGAATATCTAAACTAACTCCTCATAAAATTAAGAGGATGAGACTGTAAAATGCTGGTTGTTGGTAAAATCAAGAGCAGCTCAGTCTGTAATAAAGTTGCATACAGACACTGCTTTACAAAAATCTGTGGCTGAAGTGTATAATCAGTCTCTCGATACCCATGCTACATTCTAGCCTGCCTAGGTGAACATATTAATTCCTTGAAAATGGTAATCGTGCTGTGCAAACATGAAGGTGGGTGGCTACACTACTTTAACGATAAAGTCTCCACTGAAAATGTGGCCTGTGCTGCACGAGGTTACATTTGCAGAAGGGGAAGACTGAAGTCTAATCTTATGCTTCACTTCTGTTTTACTTCTCTGATAACTTTCCATTTCAGTCATAAATTGTATATTCACCATATCCTTTAATCTTCTTAACCTAAGTCCAGTCAAAATAAGCAGATTTTTAATTAAGAAAGCTGCAAGCAACCCAGTCATCTCTAGCTGGAGAAAGAAAAGCAAATGATGGTTGTGTGGGTATAATAATGTGCTGTGATCAAGGCTGAATCATAGCTGAAACCCGAAGCTGATTGTCCCACTGTGGGTTGAATGAAATGTGAAAAAATAATTTAATGCATGCAAAACCTTTACACAGATTCCTAAGTGAATTACAAAAACTAAGGTAGTTGCCTTAAAAATAAATTATATTTCAGTGCTTCCACATGCGTACTAATCTGTATCCCTGGACATTTTATCTTCCTATGGTGGGAAAAGGAAAGCAAAATATAGAAACCTGAACAATTCACAGTTTTACTGGGCCCTGAAAAAAGCCTGCTTTTGTTTTAGTATGCATGATTTCTATTTTTGTAAATATACAGAAAAGTTTAGCTCATTATTCATTACCATTTTCATTTCAGGAGTGCCTGATGGACAACATACCTGGGCCATATAATACTAGATGTGGTACATAAAATGAGAAAAAGCTCCTTCCCAGAGGCCATGTTCCTTAAAATGCATAACAAAGAAAAGACAGGGAAGACTGTTAGAGTACAGAGGCACATTCCTCTGTTTTTTCCAGTCTGCTCCTATTTTGGTTTATTTCTCTTTAAGCATGATTATACTATACTGTTCATGTTACAACACATTTGTTTGTTTATCTAGAGTGCACCATCAGGAGGATCCTGAGGGGTGTGTGTTGGGAGAGGAGTAAATACAGCCCTAGAATTTTAGAATATAAAATTCAGCAAAGGAGGTTTTATGAAGTTGAAGATTAAACCTGTCCTACATTGACATAGTTTAGAATTTCCCATCTTTAGCAAGGCCAGGGTGTACCTGAAGTGTCATACAGGTGGGTTAATTCGGTGATTTGATCCCAAAACGTGATAACACAATCTAGAGGACTGAAGTGCACAGTTTCCCTCTCTGATAGACTGATGAAGCTTTGTGGGAATGTTGACTTTGGATCTAAACAGACAGGGTTGCTCAGAAACTCTCACAGAATATGTAAGTATCTGATTCACTTATGAACACATTGTTGACTTCAAAGAGAAATTATAAGTTTAAAGCTTTGCTTCAAGCACTGTATTTACACTGAACCGTATGCCGTGTCAGAACAGATTGTCACATCCAACGTTTGAAAGCTGAAACAGCATATGGAAGAGGTATTGGAGGTATTAATGTTGCTTAATGATTTAACTTTGCTTTTATGTTCAGGAATGTTAATTGGACCCACACAAACATTCTCACATGCAGCACACTGTTTCTTTCCTCCCTCTTTTAATTTCTATTATTTATTGAGTTTTTTTATAACTTGTCCTGCTGTTTTACATTTCACAAATGAACAGTATTCTTGAAGCAGTGTAATGCAAAACCTGCTGCACTGATAGGAGCTAGAACTAGTAAACTGTGTCTGCAATGACTTCCTGATCCCCAGAACAAAGCTATGGATGCCATCTGAGAAATCTGTATAATCATTTCTCCCAGTGGAGACATCTCCAGTCAGGATCTCTGCACACCAGCAAAAAATGTAGTTGCTACACCATAACTATCTCCATGCAAAAATCTTACTGGTGTTTACCCAATAGCTATTAAAATAAAAAGATTAAAAAAATAAAATTACTTCTAATTGTTTTTTTTCTAGAACCCTAATAAAGATTATCTAGGTCTTGGAGAAGAGATGGCTCCAGCGAGACCTTCAGTACCTGAAGGGGGCATACAGGAAAATGGGGAGGGACTCCTTATCAGGGAGTGTAGTGATAGGATGAGGGCTAAGAGTTTAAAACTGAAAGAGGGTAGATTTAGAATAGATATTAGGAAGAAATTTTTCTCTATGAGGGTGGTGAGGCACTGGAACAGGTTACCCAGGGAAGTTGTAGAGGCCCCATCCCTGGAAGTGTTCAAGGCCAGGTTGGATGGGGCTTTGAGCAACCTGGTCTAGTGGAAGGTGTCCTTGGCCACGGCAGGGGGATTGGAACTAGGTGATCTTAAATGTCCCTTCCAACTCTATCCATTCTATGATTCTGTGTTCTGTGATTAGCCTATCCCTGAATCATTTGCATCAAAAGAGAAGAATGAGGGCAAAATCAAGTCCAGGAGAGATTTTCAAAGTCTTTTTAGTCACCTTCCTGACAAACTAATTGCAATTTCCTATGATCTTATATATTAGGAAACTAATATAATGTTTAAAAAATCCATAGGTTACTGAATCTTCAGTTATTTTACTATTTCACCAAAGATAAAACAAGTGGAACTGGGGTAGGGATCAATCATTAGAAAGTTTTTGGACAATTTGTGAGAGTGGAAAGGAGGTATGATTTCATTAAAATACATTAAATATTTTTATGAAGATCATTTAAAGTTTTCCTTTGTTCTTTTTATGTTAACTTTTTAGTTACTTTAAAGAGTAAATTAGTTTGTGGTGTTCAACAGACAGTCTTTCAAATATATAAAAACTACATTGCTTAAGAAAGGATTATTCTGTTTATTTGAGAGGATGTGAAATGCACTATTTTTCAGATAGGCTAGAATTACCTCTGCCTTTAAATACTATTCTGCTAAATTTCTGTCTGGAAAGAGATCTTTGAAATTCTAAAATCCTGTTGGGACTCAAGTACAACATAACGTTTGGGCACATGAAATATAGATGAAACTCCAGATTCTCAAAAATAAGGAAAAATGAAACAAATATAAAATTTTGTCAGTGGAAGATGTGTTTTGCATTGAGCTAGCACAGTTTTTCCAGCATCATGAGTCTCCTTGAGGAGGTAAAAGAGCATAGTTCCAAGGGCATCCCAAATGGACCCCAGATGATCTGTTAAGCACTAAATCCATTTGCTTTCAGTACTGGGGAGAGAAGCTTCCTGCTGTTCTGTCTTGCCTGCTAAAGCTTGCTGGCTCCAGGATCAAATCAAGACACTTTTGCCTTTATCTTTTTTAGGAGCACATTTCATCAAGTAGATATCCTAAGAATAACCATATGTTAAGAAATACAGGAAATCCACACTTCCTGTCAGGGTAGACTCAAAGTTTTTAGAAGTTTTCCTTATTCAAGACAGCATAGATTTCCTAAATGCCAACTCAGACATCTAGGATAGACTTCACCACCTCATGGAAAAGCACAGCCCTAGTCTTCCTGAAACCTTTAGTTTCTCATTCTTTCTGTGTCTCCAGAAGCCTCAACATTTTCAAAGCCCTGAATAAGATGTTGGCATTGAAAGCTCAAAGAAAAATAGTGGAGCTGTAACCCATCCCGCATTTAAACATAATATGTGAGGCTTTCTGCGGTTACCAAGGCTAGATCCAGAAAAAGGAAGCTGCTGTCCTCTGGTACACCTTATTCCTGTAAAATGTAGAGCACTGACTTCACAGGAGCTACATCTGCTGTGCGTCTTTCAGATGCCGAGTCCTTACATCCATGGACAGCCAACGAAAGGAATAATTTTAAGCCAAACAGTTTGTAAACCTATATCGTGGAGCATTTTATCGGTAATAGTGGTCTGCTACAGCAGGGAAGGTCACAAGGCAAAGTTGCATCACTTTAGAACTGGAGCCTCCTATATGTCCTGTTTTTCTGGGACACTAAACACATAAATAAAAGTACTCCAAGGGAAGAGGAATTACTTTTTAACTAAATGAAAGACTATTCAAAACAGTCGTCCCATCTTTCAGTGTCTCCTCTGGAGTGTGTTTAACAGAGCCGCTCTGTATGGAATTCTTTAAGGCAAAGTCTCTGCAGCACATGTTCCTGAGAGAGGAAGAAGGGCTGTGGAAATATTCAAATACTTCTGAAATTATTTAGGATTCGTATATCCGCTCTTTAAAGGCACAAAGCTCAAATTGCTATGTTCTTCCTTATTTCCACGCTAAACTTAAAATTAAGTTTTCTGGGCAAACAATATAACCTTGAGTACTTATTGAGCACATGTCAGAACATCTAAGGGCTGCTTTATTATTTCTGAGGAAAGGACAATTTAAGATTTTGCTAAAAAGTAAGAAACCAAATAAATTAAATGAAAAATAAAACAAAGAACTTCTAGATAATGGAAGCAGATTATAAATCTCCTATAAAAACATAATTTCTGTTTATTTTTCCTGTGGTGTGACATGACATCAATAACAAATGACTTCACCTATAACGCATTTAACTTGCCTTGAAAACACTACAATCACAGGACAAAGAAAAACAGTCATTTCATGGGTTATAATTTCAGGAATATAAAAGATGTTGCTTCAAAAGAGGTCACAGCATTGAATTTTCTTAAATTAGCTGTAATGGCTGTAAAAAAGATGAGAGCTTTTACTTGTAAATCTAACCTCAGTGAGGGCTCTTAACATGCTGTAAAACCACAGAACTTCAGGTAATGGTCTGAAATTTTGGCTTGCTGGACTGGAAATTCCTAGCATGGTTATGTTTCTTCCGTTTATTCTGCATAGTAATACAAGGTAAACATCCCAGAATGGCCTGCAATTAACACCTGCTGTGATCTCTCAGATTTCACAAACTAAACAGACTTGAGCCAAGACAGTACTTGGAAGATGTATGTGCTTTGTTATATATGGCTGATGAGAAAATAAGCAGCTCCATTTAAAGGTTAGTCTGTCTTTGCTTTCCATATGTATGAACAAAGGAATTGTGGCCTTATCTTCTCAAAATGCATTTAACAAAGATGTGAAGTCTACCTGCCTTAAAAAAAAAAAAAAGTGAGAGAGAGAAAAAAATATATTTACTTAAATTTTAAATTATATGAGATGGTAAAAGATGACCTAGAACTACAATGAAAGGGTTTGAAAAACAACGTTGTTTAGGGAATTATGTAGCCTGGGAACTCTTAGAAAAGATTCAAATAGCCACTTTATAGCCTTGTAATTGTTAAAATCTGATCATGGGAAGGTGGAAAGAAGAATTTGTAACAGAAATAATTTTGCTATAACATATACTCTCTCCCACAAGCCACTAAGAATCCTTGGTAGAAACCATAAACTGTAAGAAAATTAGTTTCATGAATCTGGGTTATTTGAGCATGGTTGTGTTTCTTAATATCTCACAATTTGAACTTACGGTTCCTTGGAAGCTATTTTTCTTTTCCAAGAAACTCAATTAGAGCCCAATCCAAAGATGTGTGGGCCTAATCACAGGAATTCTTTGCACCTGCTGTCTTCTTCTATTGCACTGTATCAGACACAAAGCATTAACTTGAAGAAAATTTACTAGGAAGGATGATTGCTGCTAAGTAAACTGTCTGTGTGGTGTGAATTCACAATTCTTGCCCACACAGTAAAACTATCTGAATTACAATACTCAAAGGGAAATAGATTTTTCCATCATAGTTTGTTATTATGTCCAGAGACTGATAGTTTACCAGCCACCTGTGCTTCCAAGTACTATGGGTAATTTTCTGTGATTTAAAGCATCATGCAAGTGGGAAAATGGAAGGATTTTGAAGTAAATTCTACCATGAGAAAATACTGTGTCTGAAATGGACTACAGTAAAAACTAGAAGTATACTGTGCTTTTTAAGGTGCTTTAATTGTATTATGCAGATAATCAAAGAAACAAAATCTTTTTAAGCAATGCTATTATAAATGAGATAATGAAAGAATAGAAATGCATGTGGTTTGCAAACTTCAGAGGTCTATGTGTTCTGTAAGGAAAGGCCTCCCTGAAAAGAAAATACCAGAAGGTTGCAGAAAAATCTATTTTCTAGACATTTTCAGTTCAATATTACATGTAGAGTAGGGTGGCTAGTGGTTAGTAGCTTTGGAATCCATAGTCACAAAATCACCAAGTAACATGGAACAACAGGATTTCTAGGAACAGGTGGCAGTGAATAAAAGAGAAACATGAACAAAACAAAATTAAGAAGGAATGTGTCCTTCTTAAGAAAGTAAAAACAGAAGGAAAATTTTTCTCTTATTTCTTCTTTTGAAAAAATTATTTGTAATGAGAAATCCATTGATACAGTAATAAAAATTAAATTAATAAACTAATAAGTTTAAATAATAATAAGTAATAGGTTAAATTAATAAACTAGTAAGTTAAACTAATGAGTTTTAAGCTAAATGCTTTGCATAAGTCCAAGCAGATATATTCATCCATGACATAGACATTGGGATTGAGTATACACTCAGTAAGTTGGCAGATGTCACCAAGCTGAGTGGTTCAGTTGACAGTCCTGAGGGATGGGAAGCCATCCAGGGGGACCTGGACAAGCTCAACAGGTGGGTCCTTGTGAACCTCAAGACCAATCCAAGGTCCTGCACCTGGAACAGGGCAACCCCTAGTATCAATACAGGCTGGGGGATGAAGGGATTGAAAGCAACCCTGCCAAGAAGGACTTGGGAGTACTAGTGGATGAAAAGCTGGACATGAGCCAGCAATGTACACTCTCAGCCCAGAAAACCAACTGTATCTTGCGCTGCATCAAAAGAGGCGGTGCCAGCAGGTTGAGGGAGGTGATTCTACCCCTCTACTCCACTCTGCTGAGACCCCACCTGGAGTACTGCACCCAAGTCTGGAGCCCTCAGCACAAGAAAGACATGGACTTGTTGGAGTGGGTCCAGGGGAGGGCCACAAAAATGATCAAAGGGATGAAATACCTCTCCTGTGAGAAAGGCTGAGAGAGTTGGGACTGTTGTCCTGGAAAAGAGAAGGATCCAGGGACACCTTATTGTGGCCTTTTAATACTGCAAGGGGACTTATAAGAGAGATGGGGACAGACTTTTTAGTAGGGCCTGTAGTGATAGGACAAGGAGCAATGGTTTTGAACTAAAAGAGGGAAGATTCAGACTAGATACAAGAAGAATTTTTTTACGATGAGGGTGGTGAAACACTGGAACAGCTTGCCTGCAGAGGAGGTAGATGCCCCATCCCTGGAAATATTCAAGGTCAGGTTGGACAGGGCTCTGAGCAACTTGATCCAGTTGAAGATATCCCTGTTTATTGCAGGGGGAATAGACTAGATGACATTTAAAGGTCCCTTCCAACCCAAACTATTCTATGATTGTATGACTGGTCACGTTTCAGTTCTTCACTGATATACCCCTTAGACATCTAATTCCTCGCGTTTAGTAAAATAAGTCTGAACTTTCCTAAGGTATCAAAACAGTATAAGATGTTACTAGATATAGCAGAGACAGACAGACAAGATTTAGCTTTGCAGAGAGTAAATACATGAGATGTTTGAGAACTGAATGAAGACTCGATTCACAAATGCCAAAGAGATTCCCAAACACCAGCTAGCTTGTTAGCTAGGATGTTGCTACCACTGTCATTCCACTTTCCTGGTAAGGAAAAAATAAACCAAGAAACAATGCCGAGTTTTAAAAGACACACAGTAGTTCCCTAATTTAAGCCCATGAGAGTTATGAAAACATAATAGTTTTGGACAGAACAACAATGAAAATGATGATCAGAAAAAAATTCTCTGACCTCTGGCTGATATAAAAGTGAATTCCACAGCAGAGAAACTGAAACCATGGCAAAGGTGCTTTCAAGATTCAGTCACAAAGTCTTGCTTAGGTATGGAGACAATAATTTTATCTGACCAAGCAGTAAGATCCTTCAGGATCAACGACAGAGTAGTACCAATTGCAGCAATAGTAATGGTACCTTCTACAACAAGGTAGCTGAGAATCATATGGAAAGATCTAAAAGAAAAAGGCTTTCGGCTTTCAGGTCTGGACACTCAGACACTTGCTCTAGATTCTGTTTCCAAATTACTTACTTGAAATTACACTAGATGAAAAAATAAGTCTGAGACCAGAAAGCAAGAAGATTACAGAGATCTTGGTTTGTATCTGAATATGCAACTTTTCTTGATTTCAGGGGGTTCTTGGGTGTTAAAAAGACGTTAAAACTCTATGTCTTGGGAAATGCAGGACCAACTAAGTACAAGAAGAAAGGGGAAAAGCAGAAACAGAGCGTTTTCCTTATGGTGCCACTAATCTCAGCCCGTTGGAATATGCTAGCTTGTCCTCCAATTTGTCCCTAATTGCAATGACTGTATGACAGTTAATTAATCAGTTTACACCATATTTTCACCAACCAGCACTTTAAGAATAAATATATCATAGAGATTATAGATCAGTTCTTTGGTGAACTGTAAAATATAAACTAGCTAGTAATTTTTATGCTTTATAATTTCTAGAAGGCTGAGAAGGTAGGCTCTAGGATCACCATAAGGGGTGAAAACAGTTATGAACATAAAGAGCACAAATAATTTGCAGAACTAACAGATATAAATGGGGAAACAAGAGGGAATGAATGTATGTGTACTATAATGCTGCAACACTTAAAATCTCCTCCCAGCTTTCACTTTAGCATGACTTGTTTCTAAATGTAGCACCAAAACAGAAGTAATGATGCTGAAGACTGAAGACTGGATGATATCAGGGTGAAGTGATCCATCAAATGAGTCTTAATTCTGATTAACAATTATAGTCTGCAGAGAAAAACTCTAATTGCCTGCTTGATTAAGAGCTGCTGTCAAGCAGGTTCAAGTTCAAAATTAAATTTTATGTTAAAAAAATAGACAGTGAAAAGGACTCCGGAGTTGAATGGTAGTGGTTCAGGAGTACTCTTTGAATAAGAGCAAAAGAGATTGATTTTATTTTGCTAAGAATTTCACAAGTGTATCCTGCTTTTTGTTTCACTTCTATTCAGCTTCTTTCTCCTAGTTAAGTTCTTTGCACACATTTTCATCTTCAGTTTCCTTGCAAAGAAACCACATTGTGAAATTCTCAGAGTAAGATGTAATGAAATTCAAAGGATGAAGAAATTAGGAGATAGATGAGGAACAGAAAATGGGAGAAGATGTAGGGACCTCATAAGGTTGTTTACCAGGTGACAAGTAACTGGCGACTTATCAAAGTGAAAATGGCTTCTGCTACATTGGAATTTAAGTTAACCATACTAGTCACTAGACTATACATATGTGACTCCAAACATGTGATCACAGCATGATGTATCAATGATTTCTAAAAGTACTTGATGGTCTTGTTTTGCATATGTGCTGATGGGGAAGTTTTTGTGTCACATGGACAGAAAATTACTTAAACTAAAAAAAATCCTCTACAGACATGCTCTGTGAATGAAGATTAAATTTGTTAAACAAGTGATGACCTTGTTCTTTACTTCCTTTCAGATGCTGGATAGAGACCTTGCAGTGCAGATGCTTTACATGATCTTTTGCACCTTTCTACACTGCTTCACTACAAAGTGAGAGATTAAATGTGATTACCTATAATACTGGCTTAACCTGAACAGATTCTGTATTGATACAGACAGGTAGTGCTTGCATTAGACTTACAAAGTCTAAATTGTAGGGCTGTGACTTCAGTTTATGGTTAGTTAAGAAACCTAAAACTAGTGGATTCTTTACTCAGCATATGTGTAAAACTTAACAAGTTTTGTCTTGCCTTTTTCTGTTTTCATCAGATCACAAACTAGTACAGATCTGTACCATGTGAATTGCCAATGAGAACAACTTCACAGAAACAATGAATAGAAATATTTTCTTTTTAAATATTCTTTTTGAACTTTAGAAATACAATACTGTCCTGCTAACATAAGACACAGACATTGCAAATATCAGCTCTGAAAAGAGGATCATTCAAGTCTGGTCAGAAAAAATAAATTAAACATAGAGAATTCCCACACTTTTACTGTCAGTTATCCAAGAGAGGATTTATTTGACAACAATTATTGTCTTTATTCTTTCTGTTAAAGAATTCAGTATGAGAAACAAAAAAAAAAAAAAAAGGAACACATTCAAATAGCTTATCTTTGGAACTTCTGAAATAGCTTCAGGCATCTTTTATTGCCTGAAGGTGATACCTAAGTCATAAGGAGCAAAAACCATTTTCTGTTGTCAAAGGTTACTGCGGGGAATTTTGATATTTCAGCTGTCCAAAGACCTAATCAAAAATCCATTAAAATAAATAGATTAATTCCCATTAACTCTGTTAAGCTCTGAACCAGGTCCCCAGCAGCGTCCCACAAAAATTATCTGATTTAAAAATAATATAAAGCTCTGGATCTACTCAGTCAGCATATTCCTTCTTTGAGGTGGCAGGCACATTGTGAACCTTAGCCAGCCTCATCTGTTTTTCTAGCAGTCTCACTGAACTTCAGCCCTTCTTCTTGTGTGGAAATGTTATGGGGACCAATGCTTCCTTCTCATGTTAATGCATCGGTGCTTAAAAGGTTATAATTAAGCCTTAAAGCTGGTATCTTTTCAAGACTTAGTATCTTTGACACAATAACAAGCTTGAGTTAAATAACCATATAGATGGAGAAGTGTCAGTGTTTAAACAGATGTCAGCAATTTCTTAGGAAATGGAAGTCGTGTTACAGATGGTGACGACTGAAGAATTTAAAAATAGTTCTGTTGCAGTAACAAAAAATGGTATGTGAGAAAAAATAGATTGCATTAGAGCAAAAGATACTTGAAAACTAAGCTTAAGAAATTATGAACAAGAGTTGCATCTCAAGCTCCAAAATTTTTTCTGAGCTCAGAGTTGGAAGCTGGTTAGCCAACACCCATTTTTTCCCAGAAGGACGTAACTTTTACAAGGCAGAATTTTATATAGCCATTCTATCCAGGCACAAGCATCCCAAATCAAACCTTAGCAGGCTGCTTATGTGAACTTTTTTAGGAATTGGTATGTTCTTACAGCACTAAAATTTTGAAGTTCCCAATGAGTTCCCTGAGAGTTGGAGCAAGCCCAAAGCAAGTATAAATCAGTATATTTTGTCCTTTTTGTAACTACTACAGTCTAGTCCCAGTTAGTGTTTTTACCACAACAAAAAAAAAAATTAGAAAAGTCAAAAAATGGAACTGTCTCTTGAGGTTATTTCTTAATGATTTCATCATTCTTTTAATACTTAATTCTTTTCATTGACTCCAACTGCCAGTTTCATAGGCAACATGCATTGAAGCATAGACCTTTCCAGTTTTATTTTTCTCAACACATCAGATAAACGACAACAAATGCCAGTGGTATACGGCAACAAAGGAAGTGCGCCCCACAGCCAGGCCCAGGGGACCAGGTGCCTATAAGGGAGCACATCTTTCACCTATAGTGCAGAGCCATACTCCTCATCAGGATGTCCCTCATGAGCAGTGGCTGGCATGTGAGGTCATGTAGTGAGAGACAGGCCTTACCATGACAAAACACAAATCCACAAGAAATGTGAGGGGTTACCTCTTAGGAAGTAAAAGCAAGTCAATTGAGAAATGTCCGGTGGGGGATAACTGCAGGTTGTCAGGACACACCAAGAAGCTGGAGACAGTTACAGAGCTATCGATGAGAGGTGAGTCTGAAATCCTCAGTTTGGGGTGGCCAACTATGAGATTTGGTTTGGACAAAATTCTAAGCTCTATTCATTTCATCTTTCACTATGTAGCTCAGTACTAGCTTCCAAATCTTTCAGGGAGTGTTCCTTTTGTTTTCTTTGTTATGGCTTAAAAAAAAATAAAAGTACATGATAAATTTCTGTACTGAACTATAAATGCCTTTGTAGCTGACATCCATCCTAGGGACTGAGGTCTCAGTGGAGACTACTCATCAGTTCTTTGTACAGTCACACCACTTCTATTGTACTTATATCTGGTCCATTATTTTGGTTTTGATTAAAAGCTGTAAAAAACCTGTTGGGTTTCTATGAAGGGTAATAAGTTTTCGTAACCTTTGACTCATTTCTTCTCTTGTGCAAAAACATTTTGTGTGCTAAGAGCTGGCAACAAGATCTTAGTCATCCCTTGTTGGCAATTGTATTTTAAACGTTTTTTTAGCACTTGAAGTACATGGTTAGAGACCAATTTCCTACAAACTTTAAGTACAAAAATAATTCTTTGAAGCTAAGCAAATTTAAAGAACCATTTGCCAAAATATCCACCAATTCATTTATAGTTATTGATAGAGTGAATGTGTTGGAAAATCTCTTGCTTGCAAAAAAAAAAAATATATTATGGTTATTTTTTTCTGACAATGGATTATTTCACCTTAAGCAACATATGAACTCTGTTTTCATTTCTTTTTGGATAAATCATCTTAGCTATGTTGAGCAAAAGAACTGACCGCCTAAAATAGTTGTATAATTCAACAGCTTTAAGACTGCAGGCGTTGGACAACTTCACATTATTTCATCCTAACTGAGATTTCAGTCACCACAATAATGCAAAATTTTTGACAGACTGCCATCTTTATGCAGGGAGGTTCAGGATACTGTTAAGCTAACTGCTTAATACAATGGACAGTTGGTTCTGTAATACTATAGAAATTAGAAACCTATAGGCAGTAATAAATTGAAAACTTGTTATAGTAGAGGTAGCAACTGTCTCTGACCTGCTATTACTACTACTACTAGAAAGTGGCTGCACTTTGTAAAGAAGTTTTGAAGTATAATGTGACAAGTTCCATTAGATGGCTTTTCACTGGTTGGAGTCAAAGATCTTGCAAAATATTTAAAAGGAGTGTATTCATATGTATCTTTTTAAAATTTAAAAAAAAATTATTCTTGTTATATCACCACAGTCAGTTGGCTTGCATGGATACAGCTGAAAGAAAACTTTTAAAGAAGAGAAGTTTAAGATGCTTTAATTTCATTAGTGTAAAACATGTTAGGTGAATTTGAAGATGTTCTGTGTTGAATACATCATAATTCATTTGACCTGCACAGAGGGTTTTCTTGATTGAGTGTATGGGGGAAGTACATTATTTTAGTATAGAACATTATTTTAAAATACTGTTGAGAATGTGGATTCTTATCTAAATAGTCCATGAAGAATAAGGTGGAACACTTATGACAATGTCTAAAGATACCACCTCCTGCCTAAAAAGGAAGTTTACTGAAGAACTTCAAGTTTTCCTTAAAGGTAAATTTATTTGTTTTGTTTAAGGTTATGAGCTTACTTCTCAGTGATGGATCCCAGAATTTCAGCTTTGTACTTCCAAAGAACTATTTTTAACTGGACCTAACTTGTAATCTTTGCCTTGAAGTCTCCAGTTAGGTCCCTTGGTTCCATACTTGTTACAATAGAGGGGACTTTGGAAGATGAGCTTTACTTGCTGATCGTTATCAAAGGGATTACAGTTTTACCTAACAACTGTTTTATGTGATTCACCAAATGACAGAAAAATATCAAGACCAAGTTAATAGTCTCAACAGAAGAAAAGCATCTGTGATTTATGAAATCTGTCATAAAGTATAAAAAAACTAACAGTTTGTAAATATACATGTCTGGCAGCATAGTAACTTTACTATGAGGAAAAAATGAGGAATTAAGATTTTCCTATATTTAACTAAATTTTTAAAACTGTATGGTATTAAGGCTCAAGGTAAAAATACAGTGTCTATCATTGATCGGAAAGAATACTCACAGAACTTAGGTAACCCCTCAAATTACTATAAACAGGACTGTGAAATCAAGGAAAGAAAAAGTTCCTACAAACTCCATTAGAAATCTGTCACTATCATCTTGAGACTCAATAAGGAATGTTGCTAAAAAAAGGCTTATGATAAATGACTGGAAGATAAGGTGTATACACTTAGGTATTTTTCTGCCCAAATAAAAGCCTGTCAAAGGCTTCAATGAAGTTTAACAAAAAATACAACGTGCAATGAAATTTTCTGTTTTATATTGAATAACTTGGTTTCTTTAAACAATAGAGGTATAGTATGCTATAACTGAAAGCTATATTCAGGTTTAACAACGCTGCATGAGCTTTGTTTATTTGAAAAAATATAATTTAACCTGCTATCCACTAGAATTTCAATTTACTTCTTTTAATTTGAAAAGTCTAATGCCTTAATGAAAGGAAGGACTTGTAGTTACTACCACTCAGTTACCTATATTGATAAACATTGAGTTTTTAAAGGGGAAAAAAACCACTACAATCCTTTAAAAAGTAATTTTGTACAGTAAGTCAAATTTGAGCAGAACAGTCTAAAATCTGACAAGATTATATCTGTCTGAAGACAAGCACAATAGTCATTAAAAAGCGAAAAGGAAAGCCAAAGGAACAGCTGTATTAAAACAGATTTCTCCAAAGCTTCAGAATTCACTGCTGAAATCAATGTTCACAAGAGCCGCATTAGAACAGTGGCATTCTTACTGAGACAAATTTGGGGCTTCTTCTGTGCCCTAAGAAGCCAGGGTCTAGCGTGAAAATTGCAAAGTCCCTGAAGACCCCCTTGACAGGAGGTGAGGAAGCCCTAAGTCACGCATTATATGTGTGCTTCATAATGGTCTTCCTCTTGCAGTTCCTCTTGTCGCTAATTCGTTAGAATATACCACAGATAATATTTTCACAGAAGATGTAAATAAAATCTCCTACGGCATTATTGATCTGGCAAGTCTATGCCAGCTGTTGGATATTATTTTAATACCAGCTGACTGAGTATTTCATATATATGTTTCAATACACTTATGCGCATACGTGCATGTGTTTTTTTCTTTGCTTGTTTGCTTATTTTGTTGAGAAGTTTGTGTATTTGTATACTGATAACAGAGTACAGATCAGTGTTTTGTTCAACTTGTGTGATTGTTGTAACTTAATGAAACCCATCTGGGAAACAAACCTGAACATTTGCATGCATCTGGGTATAAATAACATGTTGCTACAAAACTGATTAATAATTGCATTTAGAAGGCCATAATTAGCTGTATTTACATTTTGGTGCCAGAGGGAAAGGAGAAAATGAATATTTATCATTCCTTCATTGAGTTAATTTGAAAAATATGGTAACTGGCTTTATGTACATTATTTTTGCATGCTTTCATATGATAAATAGCTGTTCCTTTTCCTCTTTATAATAATTGGGAGGATCATATAGCATATCTGAAGATTCACTGTTAAAAGAAGTTATTATCTGTATTGGCAATATCATAAAACAAAGAGTTTGAATAGGAGATGGGTCAAGTGCATTTTCTTCAGCAGGTAGTGACTGACAACTGTAGTTCGTGTTCAGAAGTAAACAAAAGATCTGGTAAATGTAATCCTAGTAGTCTAAACAATGTGTGGGCTCCCACCTTTAAACAGTTTATCCTCATTGCAGTCATTTAGAAGAATCTATTTTATTCTACAGGGCTGACTAAACATTGAGGTGATATGATAATTCTTACGTACTTGTGAAAAAAATATAATAAAAAAAATTGAAAAAGGCAGTGCTATATCACCTTTCATAAGCAAAAGTAATATGAGAAGTACAACCTGGTTTCTATTTCTCTTCTCACAATTGCAGAAGTTTTGAACACTGAATAACATTGATTTGGAGACATGATTACAAGTGTCACAGCTTTTGGTATACTTGTGAAATCTAAAGGAAAAGTTTTATTTTCATTGATCTAGATGTTCCAAAATCATCAGATGCCTACCCAAATTTCAGGACAATACTCAGTGAATCTGATGGCTTTATTTACAAGTACCATTACAAATGGGAGTGATCTTTCAGTTTTTACTTAGGTACATCTCTGTGTTTTTTTAACAGGAGAATAGTGTGCCATATCTGCAAGACCAAAGCTTAAGTTCGCTTGTCATTGCATTTGTCAAAAAGAGCACAAAGAAGCTAACATTTCAGGGCACAAACCTCAGCTGTTCAGCATAGCTCTAGTGATGAAGCACACTCTGGTCATAGAGATTTTTCAGACTAAGTGAAAAAGAACAATCACTGCCATTAACAAAATATTCTGTATGAAGAAGCTTAAGCTATGACAACACAGATTTATTTACTTGGTTAGGCATTTAAAATTTAAATCAGTGTATCTTCAAACCCACTATCCAATATATGCTGGAAAGTCCTATGGTATGAACTGTGAGAACCTGAAGTCAGACTTTAGTGTCTCCTGGAATCTGTGTCAGTAAATACCTTGTGTAGATGGTTTTATCTGCAAAAGGATTCAGTAAAGATATTCAGGGTCAAGGTATGAAGCAGAGAAGTAATTTTGCACAGCATATAATTATAACAATCTGTCTTTCTAATATAATTATCAAATCTATTAGAGAGGAATGAAGAATGGAGAGCTGTATGCCAAAATTCACTGAAAGTTAATGCATTTCAGATATACCTACAAACTTTTATGTTTACTTTTCTTGAGCAGTCTTAATTAAATTTGTTAGCTGAACAATTGGAGAAAAGCAATTTTCAGAGCTGTGAATGTTTGGGAATGCAATTTTAAAAGTACATGCAAAGTATTCATGCCAGAATCATTTGTGCACCAGTGAGGAAACAGAAGCAATATCACATTATATAAATTACACGACAATGTTATAAAGTTACAGAAACAGGAATTTTCTTCTAATCCTAGATAAATGTGGAAAACATTGCTGCCTCTAATTTAATGTGTCTTTGCTCTGTCATGATACTCTGATGAAAACCTCCACCAGCCTCTCCTGACAATCTTGTACATAACCTTTGGAAGCACTTCAGCCAGGCAGTAGAGCAAATGTTTATGCTTTAAGTATTACTACTGACAAACAACCAGAAATTTCAGTAAAACTAACTAAATAAGAATGACTATACCAATTTCCGTATTCAAGAATAGGTAGGCAACATATGGAAAAAAAGTCCTTTGCATAGCCACAGACTCACAGGATAGCTGAGGTTGGAAGGGACACCTGGCGATCATCTAGTCCAATGCCCCTGTGAAAGCAGGAGCAACTAAAACACGTTGCTTGGAGCTGTGACCAGTCAGGTTTTAAATATCTCCAGTAGGGAGAGTGCCCAGCCTCTCTGGGCAGCCTGTTACAGTGTTTGATCACCCTCACCATAAAAAAAGATTTTTCTTATGTTTAGTTCAGCCGGCTTTCAATCCACCTCACTATCTATGATGCTTCAGCGACCAGTACATACTTCATCAGCTTTTCAACAGGGAAGTTATGGGAGCCAGATCAAAGGGCTTACTGAAGTGAAAGATGAACAACATTCACTCTGTTCCTTCATCCACTGAGCCAGTCATCTCTCCATACAAGGCAATCAGTTTGGGTAGATATGATTTCCCCTCCATAATCC
Organism: Chionis minor; assembly: GCA_013398295.1. Taxonomy (NCBI): domain Eukaryota; kingdom Metazoa; phylum Chordata; class Aves; order Charadriiformes; family Chionidae; genus Chionis; species Chionis minor. The sequence continues at coordinate 169,425 of VZSF01002475.1, forward strand.
ATGCTGACCACTTCCAACCCCCTTCATGTCCCTTGTGTATTTCCAAAATGGTTTCCTTGGTTCATGCCTTTTGAGATTTAATTTTACGTTATGCAGGATATTATGCATAGTAATTGCTAGAAAGTAAGAAAATACAATTTAGCAAAACAGTGAGATATAACTAAATTACCAGAAAAAAAATCACTTAATGTATAGAGCACTTTTTTCCAATGGAAATGTTGTTTCCAGTAGGTATGATATCCATGTGATACACATGCCTTATCAAATTAGACCTTACTGAAATGTCTGTAGAGTAGATTATATACTTTAGAGATGTAGAAGATAAGAAAGAGACTAGTTAATGCTCGAATTAGCAGCATTTGTCACTTCTATTTTCTGGCCTTAGATTACAATAAATCTTCTTTAAAAGAGAGAAATAGTAATCTGATTAAAAGAAAATCAAATTAACTCTATCTCTAAATACTGCAAGGTAGTTTCAAATAACTTGATACTATTACACTAGAGTGACTAGAGTAAACAAGAAATCAGAACACCTAAATAAGGCCTTCAGAGAGTGAACTTTTACCTCTTTCCACTGTATTATCTTGTCCAATAAAAGATCTTATCTTTTTCAACGAACTTTGCCTCAGAGGAACAAATAATTTTGTAGTTAAGATGAATATTCCCTATATTTTTCCCTAGCAAATCCTGTGAATTTGATAAATACCCTTGGCAAAAATTTCAAGATATTTAAAATATGGTTAAAACTTTGGCACCTATGGTGGAATGCAGTTTTAGAAAATTTATGAAAACTCTCTGACTGTGACTGTATTGCTCTTATCTGTGGAATTGTGCTCCAGTTCCAGTACACTTATTAGTTAAGTGCCAGTTTTGTCAAAATGATCACTGCTGTTGGCAACACTGAATCTGATTTGTGCTTGAGAGGTATCCAAATATTTAGATCTACAGATGGTACTTTGGTACTTTCATTCTAGTTAAAGAATAAAATTTGGCAGTAAAGCAATACACAATATGGATGAGATATTAAACTTTACAAAGTTTGCTGCATATTCAGCAGCTAATTTTCACCATAATTGTTCTAAATATTGTGTTAAATGAGCCAAGTTCACTCTTTCATTTTTGCTCAAACCTCCCATAAAATCAATGAAATTTCTATGCAAACATCTGATAACAGAATTTTGGCTTAAAGAATTTTTTGTAGCAGCTACAAGAGAGTGAATGACCAGTCAGGGTGTTTATAGGAGTTGTAGCTAGTTGTTCTGCCTAGCTGATAGATTCATTGACCAATCTGTTTCTTTCTCTTTCTACAGTGCCAAAAAAAAAAAAAAAATCAGTGAAGAATGATAAGATAGTCAGAGGTATATGTTATGATAAAGAAAGGTGTAGCTAAGGGTAATAATGCCAAAGATTTTATCAGAAGGGTAAGACTTGTCTTAAAAGAAAGGATTAAAAACTAGCTTGCTGAACATGAGTATTGTGAAGTATATGGCATAAACAAAAGATTGTATTTCCCTACTTTTCAGGGGGGAAAAAACCCAAAACCAACTCAAAATACATTTAATTTCCAAAATACAGTAGAACAATAATCAGATTAAGATAAATACAATATCCAAGATTTGTACACCTGAATCTTTAAGACTAGAAAAGACCTCCTCTGAAAAAAGATGTATATAGTACAGTTATAAAGGATACAATAGTTTTTCTGGGTAGTATTTTAGAAGTATTCAAACTCATTGAAAGAAAATAGAATTTAGGATCCTGAATTCCACCACTGCAGTCATTCTGAAAAAAATAACTTATTTCTAATGCCTACCTTGGATAGGATTTTATTTCACCAAAGTAATTTCAAAAAATGTTACATGTTTTTCACAATTCTTATACTGATGGATAGCAAGCAGATTGCAAAGAGTTCTTTGGGAACATTTTCAATGTCTTTTATGAGTCTAAGTACAAAATAAGTATACCTAAAATCAATATCTTTATTTTTCACCTTCTTATTTGTTTAATCTTAGTACATTTCCTAAGTATATTAGCAACACTACTTAAAGAGCACGTTGATTTAAATGCTTATGAAAGTGAGTGAAACTCACAAAGTCTATGAAGAGAGGTATAACAGACAAAATGTGAACACCAACGTGAAAATATTGAGTCTAGTAAGCTGCCATACAAATTCAAGTTTTCATAATGTACTAGTATTAAATCATATAACTAGAATCAGAATATTCAGAGAATACATCTCTTAATTGTGAATGTTTGTCTTCATACTACACAGGGTAGATTAAAAGTCTTCCAGTTAAAGAAAAACTTGTGAATCCAGTTTTAAGACTTCCATATTTCTGCTGCATGGTCCACCAAGACAGGACTCATTTACAAGTATTCGAGAGGAAGTCAAGTACCTTGATAAGGTAGACTTATGATGTTAATATATGTCCATTAAACAATTCCCTTTCTTTAGAACTGAAGCTTATTTCAACTTTTTTCAATATAACTGAAAATCATTTCAATTATCACAACACTTTCCAGGAACTCTACTAAATAATGTTGAGAAAATTTCTTTATGTCCAGATATCAACTGTATATTTATGTTGTGAAAGAAAGGAAAAACATATGTTACGGATCTTGCTTCTGTCTAAACACTAACATGCACTAAGTATTGAAACAGGAAAAAAATGGTGTGCTATAGAAAGGACAGGTGTAGAGACTCTGTCATCACACAGAACTAACTCACTATTTCACCCCTGAAGGATGAGAAAAGTCGCTATTTCTAGGATGGTTATAGACATTTTTACAGTGAATGAACACATAAATTCCTGGAAAAAGTTAATATGAGTAAATGCAAGTAAATAATTTGATAGTAAAAATGCATATATGTTTCTCCTGCTTCATGGTAGAAATCCTAAGTTATAGTATGAATACATTTTTGTTCTGACTAAAACTTCACTAATTTTTTGAACTGGTCACCAAAGGAAAAACTTTTTTTACATCCTTTGTAAGCAGATTTATTATGCATTTCATTTTTATCTCCTTACTGTACAGTCTTTCTGTGTAGTGTGTAAACATTTCTTTTTGCAGTGTGGAAATTACTTTAGGACTCAATGATAGCCCTGTTGCTATGAGTTACCTTTTTGCAGGATTGCACTCTGAAATAAAACAGACCTAGATTAAGTGAAAATATAGAATAGTGTGCAAACAGGGCCTTGAGGTATTGTATCAACAGCACAGAAAGCAGAACAGTCTTCTAAAGATCTATTATGTTAGTTTTGGGGTCACATTTTCAGAAAGACTGAATGTTCTAAAAGCTTTTAGTCCATTTTAGATGTTTATTTAAAGATGTAAAAAGTTTCAAAAGAGTTTATTTTTCAAATCAAATGTTTAATTTACTTTAACATAGTCAAGCATCAAAGGAAACTGAAATAAAGTCAAATCACTAAATTTTAGGTTGAAGTAAAGTAGAGGTCAATAGAGTATATCTGGTAACACTAAGTTCTTTTAATACTGTAACAACATTATTCCATATGGCAATAATCAATTTTGGTGAATTATAATGAATAAAAAATTGCCAAATTCTATATTCAGGACAGAAAATTCTTTATTTACTTAATTGCTTATTTATTTCTTTTTATAAAATTATATGGTTTTTACTGATGTCAGTTTCTATTTGTTTATTGGATATTCTATTAATATAAAGCAAGATAAACACAGTTGGAAAGTAAAGAATATTTACATAGATTTAGGTTCATTTAGGTATTTCTTTCACGGCCTTTTCCCTGTCACCTGAAGAAGCAAGACTTCATTTGCAATACTTAGAAACAGATCTCTAACATTCAATTCACTTGCACTTACTGTCGAACACTGGAAAAGAGATATTTATGGTGTATGTCTTTTATGTGAGGAAGCACTCTGAGCAAGCAGGGGAAAAATGACAGCAGAGAAATAAAAACATGAATCATTTGTTAATTAATTAATTTATTTAAGATTTAATGAAAGTTACATTAATTCAGGTGGTTAAAAATAATGAAAGCTATATTTTTAAACTGAGAAAAGGATGTCATCACCAAAACCACAAAGGTTAATACATCTCCAGAAATTACTGATTGTATTTGGTATGTATACACAGACAACATAAGTACTCTTAAGGTGCCTTGTTTCAACATGGAAAAGAGTTTATTTTTAACCTACCTGATGTTCCAGGGTGGAAGCTAACAGAGAGTGAACCACAGCTAAAATACTCATGCTGCACGGCATAGCTACGGTACTGCTCCAAAACAATTTTCATTAATATTCCTGATTTTACTCATAAAGAAGGATGGCTTACATTATGAGTTTGTGATTGTCATCAAGCTATCTTGCTTTCGTAATTGGCTCCATTTTTGGTTTCCCCTGAACCGGGAGCTTAGAGGAGCTAAGTTTTAAAATTTTCCTAAGATTTTGACCTGAAAGAGGCAATGAATTTCAGGAAATTCTGAACTTACTGGGAGCTGAAAACCAGAAACTCATATCTTGAAAAAAGGAAAAATTTTTCTTCATATGAGGAAGGCTTTCAAGCTGCTTCTGAGTAGGAGCTAGTGAACCCAATGGCGAGTCCTCCTCGCAGACATTTGAAATGCATGTATTGGAGAGACAGCCTTTTGGCTTCCTCTTCAGTGCGAAGGTAGCAGGTACAGGAGCAGCCTCATTGCTGAGGCAAGATCTCCTCTGAATTCAGCAGGCCCTAGAAGTAAAGTCACCTTGCAACTCACAAAGAACTGCTTCAGCACATGGAGCTCAGTTGGAGCTTCAGTGAGCAAGACCTTGCTCCTGTAAGCAGTAGGTAGGCTGCTGCTAAGGCAGGTTAACTGCAGGGTGATAACAGACTCGGGGCACAGCTGGGTGTACTTGAGCCTTTTTCTGAAAGAAAATCTGTTCTTTAACCACCTAGACATTAAACACCGCAGGTGCAGCTGCACTACCAAAATAAAGTGAGCCCAGAACCATTCTTTGGCCCTTGTCTCCTCCAAAAGGGAGTGGCCACATCTAAACTGTCCATTAGGATTGGTCCAGAATTATTCCCTGGCGCTCTCTAGTTTACTAATATAAGTACCTATACTGGTAAGCAATAATCCATAATAGTAAATTACTAGAGTTACTTCTCAAATGGTTATAGACTGGTGCCCAACCACTGCCTTGTGTCATCTTGTCCTCACATTTGGGCGGATAATATGTGTCAGCGATGAATCCCAAAGAGCATCTTGGTTACAGCAACTCTGGTTTAGGAATTCAGAGAGTGTATTTGTACTTAACTTCTCCCAGCATAAGCTCCAACATCACTATTATTATTGTTGTTGTTGTTGTTGTTACTGTCATCATTTTAATTATGACATTTTAATTAATGTAGCCAATGCCTACAGCAAACTAAAGTGCTGTAGGCACCAATCCTGAAGGCAATGGCAATACTAGTAAGTTAAGCAGTGTCAGAGAATGTTACAGGCTCTGAAACTTGATTGTCATCACTATTAAATTGCTAAAACAGCTCCTAAATCAGTTTTAGCCCATACCAAGCTTTGATGCAAACAGCTGCCAGGGTTTGCGTGGGTCAGGGACTAACTATTCCCAGCAGGCAGTTTCATGTTTTGCAGGGAAGAGGCCTTTATGAAATGGGTGTTTGCCTGTGTGTGGCTGACTTCAGTGCCACTGTAGAGTCTCGGACACATGGAATTTACTAATTAAAACAGAGCTAAACTTGTCCCTCTACTTGGGAAGTTTCTGAGGGTGGTGTAATCTATATGGTTGTTTTATAACATAGTTTTACTTTTGAATTTGAAAGAGAGAACATCTTAGCAGGAAGTCAGCTGTACATTGAAAAAACCTGAGCTTTTATGAGACAAAGGGAAGTTTTTGTGCTTCCTCAGTCCCAGGGTTAATTTCATTTAGTACTTGGAAGTGGTGCCTATCACATGAAAATGAATCCTTGATCACCATGACTGCTAAGAATGATAGTTTTCATTCTCAACCCACAACGCCCATAAGCCCCTCCAGGTTTTGTCAAATCAGGACAATGAATATTTAGCTGAAAAGTAAGTTACGCTGTTTATAGATTCTCCCATTCCTTTCATTCCTGACATTTCCTGAAGAAAACTATATATTTTTTTCATGGCAAGTAGTGACTTTTGTCAGTTTAATGCCCTTTAGAGTATTTAAGAAAGAATACCACAACAAAATACCCAAACCACAGAAATTATTAAATAAACATAGATTAAAGTTGGATGAGGATAATTATGAGGGATAAGATTCCTTACTCTGTCGTACTGATATACATCCATGCTGAGCTCCTGAAGACAATGAAGCCCCTTGAGTTTTAAACCAAGAGTACAACCTAGCTGGAAGTCCGATGCCACAAAAATGCTACTCTGTGAGACTCAGTTGGGACATCTGAGTCCTTATCCCGCTAACAACGATAAAAACTTAATGCGCAGTGTAGAACGTGCTTCAGGGCAAGCTGACAGTCTACTTATGCTGACCAAAGGAACTTAAGGAAATGACAAAAGGAACTAAACATGGCAATTATGTTTTTAAAAGGGGATTTCAGAAGCTCCTGTAAACAAAGATGATAAAGATTTTCTTAATGTGAGCTTGGTTTATTTTTCACAATTGTATCTTATCTTATGCATTGAAAAAGAATAATCTGTTGCCATCATTTTACACACAGAGAATAATTATATATCATTGTGCTTGCTTTTTATTTGACTATGTTTTGATGTTTATTGTATTTTGGTGCTTATAATCTTGCTATGGCTTTCTGATTAATAACCTAAGTAATTGCAAGAAAACACTACATGCAGTTGTGCTTTATTTCTAATAACTATGTTATATCTAGTTTTTTAAATAGCAAACCATACAAATTATGTTCTAGAATTTAACACATATCACTGCAAAAGTCAAATACAACGCTGCGTAAGATAGCTGTATTACAAGTGTGGTTTACTTTGGTTTTTGGGGCCTTCATTACATCTAAATAATTTGTTTCAATATTAGATGAAACACTGGAAAAAAAAAAAAAACCCAAACTCTTCAGTAATATTTTTAATCAATAGAATTTTAATTTCTTCAATTAATACACCCGACTGAAGTTACAATGGTATGAACTGACAGTGAAAATTTAATTTTTTTTCAAAAGCAAGTAGTTGAACTGAGCTAACTACTCAAATACCCTTTCATAACTTACACTAAGTATGAACCCATAGAAAGAAAATTGCAAGCATTTGATATTTAAACATGGGAAATCAACTTAACCTCATAGTAATGTCAGTAAAGTTACATTATTAAATAGAGTTTAACATTGGCAATTATTTATGCCACATAACATTGCCAAGAAAGATAAGATTCAGATGTTTTTCTCACCTCTTACTATCCTTTTCTTTACCTTTGTACAGTTAGTGATGAAGCTGAACCAGCCTCTGGTTCACATCTTGGGCAGGTTAATAGGTCTTCAGACTTCATTTACCACTAAGATTTCAGACCATCATAAGTTTAAAACGTAGCTTCATGCTGACAGTTTAATGGTCAAATAAGCAAAGAGTTAACTTACTTTTAACATCTAAACCTTCTGACCTTTCTTCCAGGGCCACAGGAATGAATTTCAGCATGGATTTTCTGACGTGTCTTTGACTGCGCACATGTGGCAATGTCTAAAACAGCTGCCCATGTTTACATTATAAACCTCTCAAAATATTTTCCTTATCTTTTTATTTTGCATGGCCTTTGTGAGACAGGGAAGGTAAGCAAAGAGATTCTCCTTCTTTTACCTTTTATTTGGTTAAGACAACCTTCAAAGTCACATTGTAGATCATCTGAAGGGAGGGAAATCTCACACACGTTAAACATTCAACTTTCTCTTTGGCTTTTGCCAAGACAGGGCTTTGGGGGTTGTTTTATTTTAATGAACATGTCAGACCCAAAAGTGTTCACCACACAGCAGCTCTTGCCAACAGTAAGTCAACGAATTAAATCATTGTATTGATGAGACAGAAATGTCATCCGTTCCCATTCACAGAGACCCTTCACCTTCTAGCTTTGTAAACACTTTAATTGGCTCTTTTCCTGCAAAAACGTATTTGTTTCTTGACTTCATTTTAACATATGAAAGTAAAAGAGAAATTTGCAATGTGGATAAAAAGCTGTCAATATCAAAGAAGTTATATTTTTAATGGTAGAAAAGAGAGCAGTTCAACTTTCTGGCATTAAACAAAATTATCTTTGTTTTTAGCTTTTAATAAGTTTCTTTGTTTAAAAAAGTCTATATCATTTTTAATGTTTTCTACTTATAGACGTGATACTTGTGAATATCATATTAAGTGTTTTCAATGCATACTGCTGAAAGGGAAGGATTCTGCTGAATCTTTTCAGGACCTCAGAAGCAAGTATAAAAAGGAAAATAAAATCAAAATACCAGTGATCAGTATTTTGCATTTTATGCCAATCAACAAAAAACTACAAGAAATAATGTGAAAGTACACATTTAAATAGCTTTAAACTAAGTTCAAAGGTGGAAAGGGATAAAATTAGGCATACTAGTGATAAGCTATGGGATATAGCATGACAATGTTTGAGGAATGATGTGCTCTCGAGGGCTTTCATTCTGCCCCATGGTGTCTTGAGTATGCTGGAGTGCATTTGAAATGTTTGTACAGTACTGCTCACACTATGAGGAGTAAACAAGAGGAACTAGAAGCTTTGGCTATGGTATCATCGGTATAAGTGAGACTTGGTGGGAAGAGTCCTGGGACAAGTGTGCTGTGATGGAAGGTTACAGGCTCTTCAGGAGAGAGAAGCAGAGCAGGCAAGATGGATGGGTAGTGCTTTATGTAAAGGAGGGGCTGGATTGCACAGCACTTGCCATTGGGGACAGGATGGTTGAGAGCTTCTGGGCGAGGATTAGGGGAAAAACTGATAAAGTGGATGTTTTTGTGGAAGTCTACTGTAGATCACCCAGCCAGGGTGATGACACCAATTCATTATTCTATAAGGAATTAAGGGAAATGTCTAGAACAGTTGCGCTTGTCGTTATGGGTGACTTCAACTTCCAGGTGTTAAAAGGTAGTATGATACAGCAGACACCAGTAGGTCCAGGAAATTCTCGAAGCACATTGAAGATAATTTTTTGACACGGGTACTAAGGAAGGCGACTAGGAAAGATTCCCTTCTAGATCTGTTTTTTGTAAATAGAGATGATCTCATCGGTGAAGTGATGAATGGAGGTTGTCTTTGCTACAGTGATCATGAAATGGTTGAGTTTTAAATCTTTGCTGATATGAGAAAACTGTCAGCAGAGCTACTACACTGGATTTTGGGAGAGCAGACTTTAGGCTGCTCAAAGATCTAGTTAAGAATGTCCCCTGGGAATTTGCTTGTGAGGGCATTAGGGTCCACAAATGCTGGTCACTTTTTTAGAGCCATCTTTGAATGGTGCAGGAGCCGGCAATTCCAGTCCATCATAAGTCAAGCAATATGGGCAGAGGCCAGCTTGGCTGAACAAGGATGTCGTTCTGGAACTTAGGTGGAAAAGGAAAGTGTATGGACTTCAGAAGCAAAGTCAGGCTACACAGGAGGACTACCAAGATGCTGTTTGCCACTGCAGGGAGAAAATTCATATGGACAATGCTGAATTGGAATTGAAGCTGGTCATTATTTTGGTGGATAAGAAAAAAAGGCTTTTTTAAGTATGTAAACAACACAAGGAGGACTACTCAGAAATATTGTTGGTACTCTGTGTACATTCTTTTTGCATTTTCAGCTGTAAAAAAGCACAGTAATAGAATATTTCTGCTCTTAGGAGAAACAAGAACTACTGGAAATATACTCATGATATTACCTCATCTCACAAGATAGCTATTTCACTTCTGCAGAATCGTGAGTTATAAATGATTAGATAAAAAACAAAGAGTCTATGTGCTTTTATCATTAAATTATACCAACTCAGTATAGCATTGTCTTTTGAAAAGAAAAGATTATCATGGGAGAGAATGTAAAAGGAACACCGAATGATGTGCAAATTTATGCGAGCATACAAATTTTAAACTCTATAGCTGCAAACTTTGTTTTTTTAACAACACATTCCATTTGCAGGAGGATGGAATTGTTGTCCCATGTCAGTCCAAGCTTTCAACATTGCTTTGTTGCAAAATTTAATATGCCACATGAAGGATAAACAGAATTTTCATTTTCTCTTCTCATACTGCAACTTTTATCTTTTTTCTTTCTGTGTTTTGCAAGAGAGTAGTAGTCACATCTCTGACTTCTTCACATGGGATTATAAAGAAATTTGGTATCTCCGAACTATTATCAGTGTAGCAAACATTTGAAGCAACTCTTCAGTTATCTTGCTGTTTCTTCCTCTTCTGAAAAGCTCTCCTTTTGACAGTGCGAAGAGCTTTAAAACCACCTTTACTTTACTCTCAACTTTGCCTAGTCACAGTTCCTGTAAGTGGAAGCACACGAACAAGCACTTGTTTGTTTCATCATTACTTGTTTCATCAGTTCTAAGAGCTACTGCCGTGTGGTAAAACTATCCTCTGATATGAATATAAATTGCAACTGCAGTACATTCACCAGAGAGGTTGTGGAGTCTCCATACCGGAGATGTTTAAAACCTAACTAGACATAGCTCTCAGCAACCCACTCTAGTTGTACTTGCTTTGTGCAGGGGCATTGGCCTAGATGATCTCAAGGTATTCCTTCCACTCTCAGCTCTTCTCGGATTCTGCAATATTACTCATTTCACAGTTTTCACAGGTGCATGCATTTTTGGCAGGACAATGCTGATGCTGCACAATTTCAAGAAAAATAGAATAGAACATTTATTTAAGTGAAGCCACCAAAAATCCTCAAAATCCTTAGGATGGCAAATTTTTGCTTCTGATTGAGTATCCTTTAAGATTCAATGGTTTCTGACAGCAAAGTTATTTTAAAACAATGGTCTTTAGCACAACGTTTGTTTCACACTTAAAATGTCAAATAGGTACGAGAAATGCTTTTCAGTATTCTATTCAGCTAACTGGGTTGTCAGTATAGCTAAGAAATGGACAACACTTTGGTGAATCAAAGCCTGTTATTAACAATAGACCAATGGGAAGAAAAGAGGAAGAAGCTTATAAGAAAGCAATGACTGAAATGTTAAGTAGCAACCATTTTCTTATTCTGGTTTGGATTTTTTTTGCTCGAAAGAGCATTTTCAGTAAATGCAGAGTAGAAATAGCAAAGACAGCAGCAGTACAAGATTTTCTGCAATGCCATTTCCATGTGCATCAGTCAAGACTTTAGACATCAAAACTTCTTTTCCTCTGTAATATTCATGAATCCATTTCCCATTTTCAAAAGCTATATAGCAAGGAGTTACTAGACCTGCCTAATTAATCCTCATATTGTCTCCACGGGAATGTCTGAAAGTAAAATGAAGTGCATTGGTTATTTCTACTATGTTAACAAGCTCTGTAGAGATACCCATGAATAAGTAAAATGATAAGAATAAATAAATTTGTGAACTTTACATATGGTTGCTCTACAATCTAAAACTAGCTTAAGACTCCTCCTCTGTTGCTTTGAGATCCTATTATGCTACTCAAGTTTAAATTCACCTATCTTTCAAAGAAAAAAATAGCCATCTATAGAAATTATTTCAGCTGAAAAAAACCCCACAACTTTTAACATAAAGGTGAAACAAAAAGATATGATGTATGTAACTGAATTTTCTTCTTAAAAAGTGGATATAACCCAGAAGTAATTATTCTTTTTATGTTTATTATTACTCAGATAAGTAATAAATTAAATTTGTTCAGAATATTTCATTTTGCAGGCACTTCAACATCTCATTTTATTTTTAGAATCTATTTGCTATGTGAAGAACAGTTTAATTTTTTGATAAAGATTTAAGTTTCTGAGACTAACAAAAAAAAATCTTTCAAATTTTAGGACCACCCTTTGCCTCTAAGAGTTTCTAGTAGTTTCATTAAAACAAGTACCCATTTCGTAAAAGTAGTACCAAATATATAATGAAAAGGAACATATGTTACTAATTTCTGATCATCATTCTATTAAAATTCTTGAAGAAAACATCAGGTAGCAATGTGTGTTCTTCATATACACACATACATATATGGAACCGATCTTTTACTCTGTCTAGCAGAGACATATACAGCTGGGGCAGAACAGAAATATTGGCACTTTTCTGCAAACAATTTCTGATCTAGATAATTTAGCATAGTCTCAAGACTTCCGTGTGTTTTGCTGCTAATGCATAGTTCCTGGTTGAGGAAAGCAATTAAGAAGATTAAAGAATCTGTCAAGCACAATGTCCTTGTGAATTGATATTAAAAAAAATTCACGTAATCAGATCCTGCAATCTTTATTTTTTACCTCATATTCCATCCTTTTTTACCTCCTGCACACACATAGTCTTTACTTACATTCCCTTCCTTTATTCATGTTCTCATGCACGCCCATTTTCTCCAGACCACACATACAGGCATATAAAAGCACAGACAGACTCCATCCTGAACTGATTCCTTTTCCAAATTCTGGTGTATTCCCACACCCACACACACCATCACACATATGCACATCCAGACTTACCATCAGCTCAGTTTCTTTTAATCAAAAGAAAGGAAAAGGAAGTTGGCATGAGTAGTAATACAAGTCTAACCACTTTACAAAGATACTGACATGGAATAACTTATTCTGTCTACCTCCATGATAACTTAAATTCAACATGATACCTCTCAGTGAATAATAAAGGAATTAATAATTGTTTACCACTAAAAAAGTAGTGCCAGTGGATAAAAGAAGTTTACCAATTATTAAATCATTTAGTATTCAGTATACCTGGAGTAATCATGGTGAACTCCTTTGTTTTAAGTGAGAATGTAAAATAACATGTAATTCCATAATAATTTCCACATACTCCAGCATTCATAATTGTCCAAAATATTGCTTTTTTTCAGAGAAAAGGAAGGGCAGGGCAAANATACTTCAAGATCCACCCCAAGCCATTGGCTGGCAGACATGTAAAAATGAGCTTACAGTAGTGAAAGGCTATGTGAGACAGATAAAGACCTATAGTGACTCCCTCAAGAACAAATACAAGAACAAAAGTGTATACAGATAAAACATGTTGTCTCCTTCTATTAGAAAATGTTTTCTTTATGAACAACATTTTTTTTTCTTTTTTAATGTCATCTCATTGGTTTCAAAGCAATCATGTTTCAAGGCCCACTTAAATCAGCTCTCTCTCCTAGTCTTTTCAAATGGAAGCTTCATTTCTCTCTATTTATGGTGCACTTGCATCCTTTTTCTTTAGTATGGAGAGCATGGCCACACTTAATGGAAAATGAAAGTTTTTGTCTGCATTTTTTTATCAACACAGTTTATAAGTGTGGTAGGTACCAAAGACAGAAGAGTAGATATGCTGGATACTTTCAGATTTCTGTCATTTCAGCCTAGAAACCCAGTATTTTCAATAGTGGTGGATCCCTGAAAGAATGCATTTTTATCTCTACATCACAGAGAAAAATTAGATCCAACACAAATTTACCTTAATTTTAACTGTTTTTTTCAAATTAATTGCATAATTCTTCTTATCAGTGAACTTACGTTTCATGACTTTTGTCCTTTTAAAATTCTCAGTTCAGGTGATCCCATAGGGATTCGCCTTAAACACTCAACCTTTGCAATCCAGAATAATTGAAATAATTCCTATTTTAAAAAGGTTTTTATAAGCAAAACTGATGTTCCACACATCACTAATACCAGGTGATATCAGTTTCTTTTGGAAATTTATACAAATTTATTTACAGAGTCTTGCTCTAGTCAGTGTTTGATAAATATGTATGAATTCCAATTCAATACAAAGTTTCACAACATACACATCATCAGCCAATATCTATAATTGGCAAAAATTAAGAGATAGTACTCCCACAGGACACTTTGGGTTTTGTTACAGAAACAGAAAATAGGGAAAAGCCGCTTTTTTGTGTTCCATAAGTTAAAAACTAAAACAAATCAAAAGAAATCAAACAAAATCAAAACACAAACCACAAAAATCTGATTGCAGAAGGGTGACTACAGTATGTATCTGATAAAATAAGGCAAAACTAAGAGATTTGGTTTTCATATGTATTAAAAATAAAGGCAGATAACAGAACATCCAGATTATTAATTAAAAACATGAAGCACCGTCTGTTTGTTATCCTCTGTAAGCAGCAGAGAAAAGACATGTGCATTGTGTTACATGTGGAAGCAGTTTCTATAAGCACACTGTCCTTCTGTAGAGTCCAGGCCACCCTGAAGTCCATTGCTCCAGAACGTTTGAGCAACACCAGTACTGCAAACCAATGTTTTGAAGGAACCTGCCTGACTATAAATTAGTGTTTCTTTCTAGTAGTAATGTACCAGATGATAGAAAAAACCTTCTTACGTTCCTGCTACACAGACTTCAAGTCCACACACACTGGAATGAAAGAAATTACCCATTCACTTACCCTCAAAAGCAATTGTGCATGAAAGAATGGATAACAGGAATCTTGGATTCAACTCACAGTTGCAGAGCCAGTAGGAAAGAGATGGAATGATGCTCATTTATTCATTATATAATAAAGCAATAAACGACTACCTATTTGGAGACAACAGATGGGGGTGTTAAAAGGAGAGTATATAGCATATGTGAACTCCAAGTATTCCAAATACCATTACATCTTTGGATGGTGCATAAAATGCTATTCTCAGTCATTTTTATGCACACACTAATCCAGCTTACAGACAGACTTAACAGAAAGTGAGATGTTAGTATCTTACTTGTAACAAAGCAATTTAACTCACAAATATTGCTCCTTATTACCTGTGGTATCACAGGACAAATGAGATGTTCTTTGGCAGCCTATGGAAGACCTTCCAAATATACTCTGTCCTGCTGTTACTTCTATTTTCTCTTTTCAAATTACTCTAATATTCTTGACTTTTGTCCAAAATTCAATGGCTATGGGGATTACTTCCACATTTGTATTATAAAATGTAGGAATAAGTATAGAACAGCTCTCTGTTACATCTGGTATTATTCATTTAACACCTAATCTTGAAGTCTCACAAAGCTATTTTATAATTCTCTCAGTTGTGGAAAAAATAGTTTTAAATTTTCATTATTAGTTATTCACTTAATTTGATATTGTTTTAAAAGTCATTTTGAGTCGCTACCTATATCTATTTGATATTTTATTTTCCAGATTTATGATGGGAGAAATATCTACTACTTTTAATTTTGACTCTGAAAGCAAGAAAATAATAAAGGATTACTGCTGCTGTAATTTTCATTAAGGTTTTGCTGCTATCACCTGCATAACTGTAGAACATTGCATATGTTTACAACCAGAATTTTTCTGATTCTCAGAAGGCAGATTGAAGATAAAAGCCATAAGATCCTTGAATCTTAAAGAAAATATCATATTGTATGCTTTAGACCTGGATATGGAGAGAGACGCCTTTAAAGTTTCTGTAATGAGAATTATTGCCAAGGATTCTACCTCACGGGAGGATTTAACCATTTCAGATAGGACTAACAAATAAATTTTGTCAATACTAATATTATCTAATTGTTCTTGCATGGAAAAAACAACAGAATTCTCCATGAAGTAGCAATTAACCAAGAGGTAATGGTATTATGCACACAATGCAGTAAGTAATACACACCATTTTTCCAGGATATATTTGCATGCTGTCTGTTTATTGCTTCATAGCCTTTTTTAATAAATGTGGTTATTACTGAGGGGTTTTGAACCTCACTGATAAGCAGATATATAGATAAATATTGTGAATATCCATTAAATTAATTCAGTTTCAGATTCATATAGCCTGAGTTGAGGCATATACCCTGAGGCCTTGGTCCTCATGGGGGACTTCAACCACCCCGATATCTGCTGGGAAGCCCACACGGCCAGGCACGTATAGTCCAGAAGGTTCATCTAGTGTATTGGTAATAACTTGCTGAGTCAGGAGGTGGAAGTGCCTACAAGGAGAGATGAACTACTGGACCTAATACTGACAAAGAGGGATTGGTGGAGGACATTAAGGTTGGGGGCAGCCCTGGCTGCAGTGACCACGAGAAGACAGAGTTCAGGATTAGGTGTAGAGGGCATAAAATGACAAGTCAGATTGCAACCTTCAACTTTAAGAGGGCTAACTCTGATCTCTTCA
>VZSF01002477.1:0-18108 GCA_013398295.1 Chionis minor
TGTCGCCGGGTCTGCCTCCGGCCGGCTCCGAGGAGGCTCCGGCGCTTTGGGTGGATTCGGAAGTTAATTCTCTAAATTCGGCCAGCCTTGTAAGGAACTCGCTCCTTGTGGTCGCTGATCTTTGCCACTGGTAGCCTTAAATTTATTTTTTTTTTCCTTTTTTTTTTTCCCCTCTTAATTCTACAGAAGTGCGTTGGTGAAATACCTCATGGGTCCAGCCTCCCTCGAGCGCAGGATTTGCGTTAGATTGCACCAAAATGTTGCCTTGCAGGGAAGGATTTTGCATCGTGGGGACAGATATGCGATGCGTAGGGCTTATGCAGCGCTCTAAGCTCGTGGACAATGACAAGTTACTGTCAGAAACCGTAGCTGGCAAGAGAGAAACTGAAATGGGGGTTGGTTATAGGGCCTACTTTTCTGCCTTCAGAGAGAGGGGGGGGTGAAAAACAAACAAAAGCAACAGATAAAACTCTCAAGGGTTGTAACTGGAACAGAAAAAGGTCTTTGGTGTTAGCGTTTGTGATTCAGCCTTACATTGTAATGGTTAGCAGCAGCCTCATTTTCTTTTTATGGTCATCCTGGTTTCCTGGTGGCATGAAACTTCCATTGGGCCGCTGTTTTTAATAATTTAACCTTTTATGAGATCGTTTTGATTTACAGTGTAGATTAGTGCAAGAGTGAAGAAGTATGATATCACCATTAAACTCCTTTGCACTACATGCAAAGGTCTCAGTTGTTTAAAACGTCGAGAGAAAGGTTTGGGCTTTTCCTTTTCCAGCCAGCTAGTAATTTTCTAATTTTATTTTTACTTAAGTGAAAAATACCATTCAGATACTGTAACTTCTCTGTGCTGAGCTATGCAAAATCTATGCTGAGTTTTGGATTCAGTGGTTGGCTTGTTTGCTTGCTGGAGTCCTAAGTCATATAAGGTATGTTGAAAATAGAATTAAAACCACAACTCAACATGTCCCTTGCCTCTGTTTGTTTTTTGTGTCTAGTCTGAAACCCAGAATAGCCTGTATTACTTGCGATTTCCAAAATGACCTTTGAAAACAAGCAATGGAACTTAATACGGTCTTTGTAGGTTTGTCTCAGTGTCTGGACTTGTCCAGCTAATCAATACAAACAAATCTATATTGAATCAGCTAGGTGTTACTTGATGGACCCAAAACACGTAGGTTTGTGCTGTAACTCTCAAAAATAGAAGCAAATGTATAATTTCAATTTGAACAAAGAATCATTATCGAGCAGCTTGCTGACATACTATAAACTCGACCCATCTTACTCTGCCATTAACAAGTTTAACTATGCAAAACTCTTCTGGATGAAGTAAACTAGTTTATTAGGTTTGGACAACATTTCAAGAAAACACTGAGGGCCAGCTATAGCCAGACTGCGTTCTTTGTACTGATCCTGCAATTTGTGAATTGGTCTCCATCAAAAGCACAAAGCCTTAGTTTATGTTCTCGGTTTTCCTGATCCTCCTCCTAATCTTCAAGGATTTGAGTATCAAGCTTCCTGGTTTTGAATAACGAATCATATTACTATTTACAGTATTCAGTCTCAGGGTAATTCTGCGGGCTTGTGGTGATGTTTAACAACATTTTGGCGGGGATAACTGGCCAGCTGGTGAGTGCTGGGAGCCCTGAAGATGGGGTGAGGTCCTGGCTGGCCGAGCCACCCACTTGCTGCTGTCGGGAGAGGGAGACCTTGCTCTCTCTTCCCTGCCCACTGGCTCGCCCGGCTGAGCTGGTTCAGCTCACCAAGCCAGAAGACTCTGCCCTCTCTGTCTGGGTTGATTCCCTGCCATTTTGGTGAGCTCCCTGGGAGGTCAGCGGGGTGCCAGGGGCAGCCCAAGGGGAGCTGCGGGGATGGTGGGGCTTGCAGAAGCAGCAGCAAGCTGGCAGGGTGGCTCAGCTGCCTCCTGAAACCTCCCACCACTTGCAAACAACAGAAAAGCAGCAAATGGCTTACGGTAACTGCCATCGCTCTGTCAGGTTTTTGTTAGCCGTTAATGAGTTTTAATTTTTTCTAAGCGGGGCTGTTGTAGAAATGAAAGAATTACAGAAGTTTAGAAATGGGAGAGGTCTCTGATCATCCTCCTGGCGGATGGGATTCTGACGTGGGATTGCTGTGCTGTTATCTTCCCAAATGCCTTAGTTTATTACGAGGCTTTGCCTTGAATTTGTGGGCAAGAAAGACGATGCTGAGGAAACATAGCACAACTGTGGTAGAAGGCAACATACCTTTGTTCAATAAACCCCTTAAGACACCTTAATGAATCACATTTACGCAAGCATCTTTCTGGTAAAAGTAAGAGCATCCAAAATCCACATGCCCATCATGTCACTTAATTTTGGATTCCTCTTTCCAGACTGAATTTTGAATTGTGGATGTTATCTTAAAAAAAAATAAAAGAATCAGACCTTAACTATCAAGTTGGTTGGACAAAGCTAATGACAGCTTTAGTTTTGTTTTAGTATGGAGTTTTGAGCCATATAGCCTCCTGATACGGGATTTAAGATTAAAAGTGAGTTTGTTCTCAGAATCTGACATCCTACATAATGGGGACTGTAGTGTTTGTAA
Source organism: Chionis minor (assembly GCA_013398295.1). Lineage (NCBI taxonomy): Eukaryota > Metazoa > Chordata > Aves > Charadriiformes > Chionidae > Chionis > Chionis minor. The sequence goes on from VZSF01002477.1 coordinate 2,587, forward strand.
CTGAGATTATAACCTGCTTAGTTAAAGTTTATTTTCCAGAAAAAAAGAAAAGTCAATATGGAGATTTCAAGAAATGGCAAATATGCCCCCTGCTACCAGTTGTTCTGGTGTAATAACTGACCAGCTCATGGTCAAATGTTTGAACTTGGTTTTTCATTTCAATTTGTGAGCGTCCCAGAATGAAATCGCTGATTCTTTCCCTGCTAAATTAGTTTGATATCATCTTGTGAGTCCTTTGGATTTAGTCAGTCATTTACTTTTGTCTCGTTGCTGTTAGATAAATAAGAAACACTGGGGCCCTACAGGAGTGACACTAGTAGGGTAAGAATAGTTGAAAAAGCTGAAGGTGTGTTTTCTGTGATCCTGTTCCCTGTGCACCACAAGGGAGGTAGCCACTGCATCCCACATACCAGAACACAAGAAAAATAAATGCCAGTTGGTGATGGGCTTGCTCAGAGACCAGCAAAGTATATCCTTCCATGTATCGCTGTGCTCAGGAAACTCTACATCCCTGCTTTTTTTGAGGGTGATGTTTGCAACCCCTCTCTTGCCTTGGGGCTCCTGGCCTTTATGTATGTTCAAGTATGGTGTTTCTACCTCTTACCTCCTCTCCCCGGGAAGCTGGGGAGGACATTGAGAGCTCCCAGGGTAAAACTGCTTGCGCTCTTTGGCGTTGCTTCTTACCGAATCCATTGCAAGTTTGGAAAAACGGCCAAGGTTGAAATGGAGCTGAATGATTTTTAGTAGAAATGCATCAGGACCCCGGTTACTGCGAACTACTGTGTATCTCCCTTTGGCCGCTTCCGCTGCCTGGGTGAGGAGCAGACCTGTGCTGGGCAAGCAGCATTCCAGCCTTGCTGGTCCGAGTTGCCTCTTGCCTAGCGAAGTGTCTGCTCTGAACCCAGACGCGAGGTGAAGTCGCAGATTTCACCGGCAGCTTAAGCTGATCTCAGATCGTGCCGCCGCCATTTGAAAACTAATACTGGAAGTAAGACTTTTTATTTTCTTATTCACTTTCAGCCAGATCGGTTTGCTGATTGCACGGCGTAAGGAATGGTGCAGAAAAAGGGCTGAGAAGAGTGTGAAAGCCTGCTGCTGTCACTCAGACTGTCAGTGAAAGCCGTGCCCGCTGGGTCTCTCTTTCCATGAAGGCTAAAGCCAAAGTGAATTGCGATGGCTAAGGTCCTGCTGTCCCCTCCACGAATTACTGCCTCCAGCTGCGTGGTTTTGCCTCCTGTTTGCACCCACTGCTGGCAGCCACTGCTTCCCCACGCAGGCAGGTCACCTCCCAGCGCTGGCAGAAACCGTGTCATTTTTCCCCTGAATTGCTTCACCGAGTCGGCCAGACGAGTAGCAGAGGAGGAGGCAGGGTTGTGTGCCCGAAAGCGGGATTTGCAGCCGCGCCAGTTTAAATTGCCTTTAACTGTCATGAAGCCACGGCTGCTATCTCATCTAGCAGATAAGATGCTCTTTAAGAAGGTCGGTCCAGGCAGTGGACCCAAAAAAAAAAAAATAAAGGAAAGGTGAACCCCTATGGCTGTTTGCACAAGCGCTAGTTTTCTCTCGATGTGAACCTCGGAAACTTTTTAACAAAGCTTAGAGCCGCCTGTGTGTGAGCGGGTGACTGAGCTGCCCCTCGGCGCAGCCTGTGGGAACTGCCGAGCCCCTGGGGCTCCAGCCCAATGCCGGTGGAGCCGGAGTGCTGCTGGATGGGGGCACCTGGCAGCTCATGGCGGGACCCAGCCTTGACCTTCCTGTGTCTCCCTGCAGTTGTGCACGTGGGAGATATGCCGCCACTTCGCAGGGATGCTCCGAAACTAATTAAAGCCTGTAAAGTGCTTAGGAACGTTTTGGTAAAGAAGTTATAGGCAGGCCAGTTAGAAACAGTGACAACTCGGAGAATTATTTTCAATGACACTATTACTCTTTTCCAACCATGCACGCGCCCAAGAGAGGAACATAAGCTAGAGACCTAAAGTTTTAGTTTTAGAGGGGACATTCTTGCTTCATTTGGTTTGTGTCGGTTCCCGTTTGTGTTGGAAGAGGCGCTTACACTATCATGCTGTCAGGAATAATCTGTGGGCACGTACATGTGCACGCAAGAGATACAGTGACATGGACCATCTTGCGGGACCATGTCCTAGTGTGCAGTGCTCCACTTTGTGTGGCTTTTTCACACGCTGGAGAAGAGGAAATGTTTTATTTTATAAAATACACTGACACATGTATTTATAAATTTACAAATGGGTATAATATATACATATTATATAAATTATATTACATATGTTTGTAAATTCTGAATGTATAAACATATAAAACTCATGTATCTTTATAAAACTAACAGAAGTGAAAAACTCCTCTTTTTATTTTTTGAATAATTTCCGGGTTTTAAGTTGATGGTGCGGTTTGAGCTATTCTAAACTTTAAAACCACTCACTCTGTTACTGCTTTTTGTGTAAGTAGATCTGAGAGGGTCTTACAATCAGGGGCCCATAATACTGTCCTCATTTTACAGATGGGTAAACAAAGAAACAGACATGGTCCAATGTCATCCAGAAAGTAGCTGCAGAGGTAAAGTGTGAAGCCACGTCTCCTAAGTCTTTGCCCGTTCTTATGTCTTAAAAACATATTTTCAAGTCAGTCGTATGCCCAAGTCAAAATGTTTGTAGCTTTGAGCAACATGCAAGAAGTAGTAAGTTTTATCCTCCTGGCTTTGCGTGCACTCCTGGTGGCAACAGCTGAAAACCACTGTATGAAGAAACACACCTTCTTGTAAGCATCCTTCTGTTGTTCTATGAGAAAGAAATACACAGTCCCTTTTGCAGCCAAAGATTTGACACAATTACAGTATTCAGTGGAAACTGCCTTTGCAGAGACACCGTCAACTTGAAATCCAGTGAAATATAGTGAGAGATTTAAGGTAGTGTCTCCTATGACTTCTGTTGAATGCCCCCACCAATCTTTGTGAATTGTTTTCTCTTGGCTTTAAAAACCTGTTACGAAGTAAAATTAACGTATACAAAAAGAGGCTTTAGGATGGCTTGTTACACAGATCTGTAGTAATTTCTAAGGATTGCTGAACAAGATAAATCATACTTTTGAGTACGGGAAGGAAAAATGAAGCTGATTGTGTGCAAAAATTTTCTAAACTTAAAAGGTAAACAGTTATGGAAAAGATGTGTGATGAGAGTAGAAGGAAGCCTGTCATCTTAACTTCAAGTAGCAGTTAATCTAAATCGTTTTCTGTAACAGGAGGATAATATCTAAATACAGATATGATTAAGTCAGTGTGGTTCCCTACCACAATGTGCAACACGTTCAAGTCCACACTGACAACTGAGATCAAGACTACAGTTTTCTGGTGTATGTAGTGAATTTCAGTGTGATGGCAGCAGTGTTATTTTTTTCAGGGGTTTGTCTGTCAGAAGTGTGTATGATATTGGCAATAGCACTCCACATATTTTGTGGAAAAAGTTCAGAAGGCCACCTCTGATCAGAACTATCCCAGTCATCCTATCGCGCTTCTTTCAGCAGTTTCTCAGTTTTCCATATGCCTCAGCACAGAAGCAAATTGTTTTGCTGATTTTATGCGGAGTTGAATGTACTCTGTGTAGGGTTTGTTGAAGGAGTTTGAAAGAAAACAACCATCCACATCTTCTGCTCTGGACTTTCCCATTCAGAACTGTAACCTGCATTTTTATACAAGTCTGCTACAGTCATATATACCGGTCACTTCTAGGTATCCCTGCATGTTACTTATTTCTTTCTTAGGTATGTGACAGTAGGCAGATAGGCATTTAAGCTGTAAGGTTACAGCTGTCATGATTTAAAAAATACTACTAGCTAACATGGCTAGACTCATGTTGTATATCCAATATATACACAGTATATTTTGTTTACAGTGATGTAAGGCACTTTACATCATCAAATTTAAATAAGCTGTAACATGTTTTTATAATGATGGAAGTGCACTTACAGTAGAGGACCAGCACATTTACATTTCTGTGTCAGTGTTTTTGTTTGGTGGCCCCAAAACACTTGAGGAGGTGGGAGCTGCACTGAAAAATAGAAAGTAGAAAACGCGGCGGAGTTACTGTGTAGCTGCAGTGAGACAGGGAACTGCAAGGGACCCCTATAAAGCAAGTTAACAAAATTAGTAACAGAAGAAAAACAATTTGTTCTATTGCTCTGGCAGTTTAGCCAGCAGCAGCTGAAGGGCAGCAGATGACAAGTAAGTCCAGGGGTATGTAAATATGTGAAGTCTTATAGCCTGCTTTCTGATAGACAAATTTTGCTTCTAGACATCAAGAAACTACCTCCATCCCATTCAAATGGCCTGTGACTCTCCAAACAAATATGGAAGTTGGGAAATCAAACAGAGGGTCCCCAAAACAATCTCTGTGTGGTGCTCCAGACACAAGCTTAGGTCTGTGAGACTAAAGGTCTTGGAATTCTTTGTCGGTTCTGTTGAGAAGAGAGCTAATGGTGCAAATTTGGAATGAGATTGTTTTCGGCGGGAAAAGACTCTCTCCTGGGTCACTAAAGTCTCCAAAGTTTTCTTCTAGCCACGTGTAGTGCCAACTTCTCCCCCCCTACCAGAGAGAGCTCCCTGGGAACCCACCAGTGATGACTGGATAACCTAGGGACTGGAAGGTTCATCTCTTAGTCTGAGTGTCCTGGTTTGAGGTGAAACAGAACCAGTTTTCTTTTCAGTAATTTCACTGTTCAGCTAAGCTTCTTCTAACTAAGTGAACTCCCTGAAATTTTCAGACAGTAGTTTGCTTCCAGAGTGATACGGCCTTGTTTATAATTAATACTGAGGAATGGCATGCAGAGAGACTCCTGCTTATACTTATTGCTTTACCAGCCGATGTCAGCTAACTTTGTTGTGTGCCCCATTGGAGGGTTGGAAGCGGAAGAGCATAGAGGGATCGCACCTGCGGGGAGGAGCGGATGGGACAGGTGACCCAAAACTGACCAACAGGGTATTCCATCCCATCTGCCTCATGCTCAGCTTAAAAGCTGAGGGATCAGCTCTCTTTCTTCGATGGCTGGCGTCCGAGGAGGACTCTGTTCATCTGCCTTTGATCCCAGTCCCTGCGTTCCCAAATCCAGATCTGGAATCAGTTCCCATCCATCACTGAGTCCACTCTGGGACTTTCCCAGTGCCTGTTGGTGACGTGATTGTCATCCTGGGAGCTCGATACTGGTTTTGTATATATTGTGTATATTTCATTATCTTCTTCTTATCTTATTCTGAATATTTCATTAAAGTTATTTAGTTTCTTTTAAACTCCTAAGTCTCTCTTTCTCTCATTCTTCTCTCGCTTGGGAGAGAAATTAGAGAGCATCTGTCGTGCGTTTTAGTAGCCAGCCCCACCCAAACCATGGTGCGAGGTACCCACACCATTGCAAGAAATACCGGGGGTCACATCTAGGCAGAAGTTTCTCAAATCGCCATTTTCTTTAGTTGATGTGTTGGTCTGCAGAATCCATTTCACTTTATTCCGAAATTCTATCAGTGACAAGGCACACATTTGTGTTTCTCTGGGTATATATTTTACAGAGTATATGTCCTCTTATCATGCAACCATCTCCTCTGAACCCCCTCCAGAGGACAGGTACAGCTCCATGGCTTTCTGGTTTGAGTCCCACACCAGCTGACTAATCGAGCAGCTAGTGATAGCTGAAGATCGAGACACTGATAATTCTTCTGCACTCCAGAGAGAGGCAAAGGAGCTAACTATACATCNGACTAAAGGTCTTGGAATTCTTTGTCGGTTCTGTTGAGAAGAGAGCTAATGGTGCAAATTTGGAATGAGATTGTTTTCGGCGGGAAAAGACTCTCTCCTGGGTCACTAAAGTCTCCAAAGTTTTCTTCTAGCCACGTGTAGTGCCAACTTCTCCCCCCCTACCAGAGAGAGCTCCCTGGGAACCCACCAGTGATGACTGGATAACCTAGGGACTGGAAGGTTCATCTCTTAGTCTGAGTGTCCTGGTTTGAGGTGAAACAGAACCAGTTTTCTTTTCAGTAATTTCACTGTTCAGCTAAGCTTCTTCTAACTAAGTGAACTCCCTGAAATTTTCAGACAGTAGTTTGCTTCCAGAGTGATACGGCCTTGTTTATAATTAATACTGAGGAATGGCATGCAGAGAGACTCCTGCTTATACTTATTGCTTTACCAGCCGATGTCAGCTAACTTTGTTGTGTGCCCCATTGGAGGGTTGGAAGCGGAAGAGCATAGAGGGATCGCACCTGCGGGGAGGAGCGGATGGGACAGGTGACCCAAAACTGACCAACAGGGTATTCCATCCCATCTGCCTCATGCTCAGCTTAAAAGCTGAGGGATCAGCTCTCTTTCTTCGATGGCTGGCGTCCGAGGAGGACTCTGTTCATCTGCCTTTGATCCCAGTCCCTGCGTTCCCAAATCCAGATCTGGAATCAGTTCCCATCCATCACTGAGTCCACTCTGGGACTTTCCCAGTGCCTGTTGGTGACGTGATTGTCATCCTGGGAGCTCGATACTGGTTTTGTATATATTGTGTATATTTCATTATCTTCTTCTTATCTTATTCTGAATATTTCATTAAAGTTATTTAGTTTCTTTTAAACTCCTAAGTCTCTCTTTCTCTCATTCTTCTCTCGCTTGGGAGAGAAATTAGAGAGCATCTGTCGTGCGTTTTAGTAGCCAGCCCCACCCAAACCATGGTGCGAGGTACCCACACCATTGCAAGAAATACCGGGGGTCACATCTAGGCAGAAGTTTCTCAAATCGCCATTTTCTTTAGTTGATGTGTTGGTCTGCAGAATCCATTTCACTTTATTCCGAAATTCTATCAGTGACAAGGCACACATTTGTGTTTCTCTGGGTATATATTTTACAGAGTATATGTCCTCTTATCATGCAACCATCTCCTCTGAACCCCCTCCAGAGGACAGGTACAGCTCCATGGCTTTCTGGTTTGAGTCCCACACCAGCTGACTAATCGAGCAGCTAGTGATAGCTGAAGATCGAGACACTGATAATTCTTCTGCACTCCAGAGAGAGGCAAAGGAGCTAACTATACATCGATTGTACATCAGTTGAGGAAATCCCCAGATGGGGAGTTGTGGGTGTATTTCACTTTCTTTGCACCACTTGAGCAATGTGCTGGGAACAAAGGAGGACAAAAAAATAAATTCAGCCCTAATTATTCATACTGAACCTGTGGCCTTCTTAAAGTATGCTCAACCCAGGGAGCGAACCCAGGGTTGAGTGAGGCTTCTTCCAGGCTTGTTTCAAGACTGCACCATTAGAGGCTGTTCTCGCTGAAGTATCTGCTGAAAACCTCTTGAGTCTGTGTTTAAGCATAAGTCCTGCGTGGAGGTCCTTCCCTAGCAGTGTCCCAGTGTTTTTCCCTTCCTATTACAAGGCTATCTGAAGATCTTGGACCTGTTCCACACTTAAGCTCCAAGCATCTTTATTATCTATCTGACCTTGCAATATGATAGGCTGGAAACTTTTACTGTCTGGCTTTTTGTAAGGCTTTTTTCACAATCTGGGTAATGTAGATTTCTCTGCTTCCCATTTCCACTTCTGTAATGTTTGTTATATTCAATTGTATGCCTGGTTTGGTGTTCATTTCTGCAACTCCTGCCTACGTTTCATGCAATTCTTCATCTTATCTGCAATTGGTATCTGCACTCTCAATCAGCTCATCTCTTTTTATTAGTAATAGATCCAGTCGGTTCATATGCTTGCATACGCTCTAGGATGGTAATGTCTTGCCTTGCCAGCAGACAGAGATTTTAAGGTTTTGATAACCTATATGCTTGTCTGAGGGATGTGAAAATAATGTTATGAATGTTGTTTATGAAAACTGGGTTTTACACAGCTTCAGTAGTTTTCACGTACTGTAGTTGACTGTCTTCAAAGAAGTGACAAGTAGAACTGACAGCATTGCAAGCCCATAGTTTACGTGTGATTATAACTAATTGAACATGAAAATCCTCAGCATTTTCCCTTGGTTACCCCTGTGTAGATACCACTGTATCTACTGTGAGGTAGAACCACTGTGAGGCCAGTTTTCTTTAAATTATCCTACGCTTTCTTTGCTCCATTTTCACCTCTGATTGTACCTTGTTTCCCTTTCCTATTTTTTTCTTCTACTGACCTTGCACTATGCATAAATATTCTTCATAAGGAAATCAGCGAGATATTTGTGGTTAATTTTTTATGTCTTACATTTTGTGGCCAGTACATAATGATCCAGTTACATCTCAACTGGCGTACTGTAACCCCGGCTTTCCACTTCTCTCTACTGCCAACAAAGCAAGCTTATTTTCTAATAACTTAGTACCTCCTCTTATCCTTAACTCTCTACAGATGTTTCCCTCCTCCTTCCTTGTCCATTCAAGTCTCTCTGTTTTCAAGGATCCTCTGCCTAGGATTGTGTCTGTCTCCTTCTGTGACATTCGCTGCCTGGAGATGGAAGGCGACAGGTAGCCGCTTCTGTCCCCCTCCCACTCCTGAGCATTGCAGTAAAAAGATGCCAGCTTGCCTAAGAGGGGCTCTCGCCTGTGCTTGGAACTAGTTTTTGAGCAAGTGTTTTGAAAACTAGTTAGGCAGTTTTCCCAGTGTAGACAGGCTCATAGAAGGACCATTAATTACTCAGCGCAGGCTTAACCGTGGGCAGAAAAAGGGGGCTTTTGTGTGATTGTCAAACCCTCACCATTATTTGTACATGTTGGTTTTGTATTTAATAGGATTACATGACTTCTTTGCTCTATATGCCAAAATGGATGGTTCCTTTCAGTAATAAAACAAAGCCAATAAGCTGAAAGGAACCACGGCTCAAAAGCACAAACTTGACCTCTGATTGACCTTGACATTTACAGACTAAAAAGAACTTTTCTTTGAACAGACAGAAGAAGTCAGGGAGCCAGCAAGAACCAGGAGAAAATGGTTTTGTTGCTTTCTGATTACATTGTTTAAACCAACATACTACATGGTTTACAATACTTCATTACAATGTATTAGGGCCTGGAGGTGATTTAATGTCTGTTTATAACTGAGACTAATCTTGAAATAAACAAATGAATGTTTGGAAAATGGATGAAGCTGTTCTGCTGGAGACAGCGTTAAATGCATCTCCGAAGAGTAAATCACGGCTGTACAGCACTTAAATGCTTTTTATTTCTACCTTCAGTTGTATTTCAGTAGTTTTATCTAACAAAATTAATCATGGTGCACTAAAAAAATTTCTAATTGGTTAGGACTGTCTAGCAGCCATACATTCTATAACAAACTCACAATTTAAAAACTATTTAGCCCTTTAAAATCATGGGAAAAGATAAACTAGAAAACAGTGTAGCATTACACTAGGCACCATGGTGATCTAAATTAAATCTGTTACAACCCGTTCCAATTTAAAATTGCTCCGTTGTGCGAATGAAGACGAAAAGAAGAAGAGTTAGTTCACTTGTTCAGAGCATTTTCATATTCCCAGATGAATCTTTCATCCACCCTGCCTTTGCTTGTGGACTGTACGTTCCCATTTCTTTTGTGCATCCCCTGCGTAACTGCCCATAAACATGGTTTCAGCTGGAGCCAAGAACTCTTCCTCCAGCGGTTCGGTATCAGTTCGCCTCTCTATCAGCCGAGAACAAGCAATGTGGTTGAGTGGCACCATCATGGTGTCCAGCTGTTCATGACACCCAGAAGCTCCTCTGTGGTGCTGTAGAAAGGGGCCTTGCTAGAGGAGGTTGCTCCAGTTTTTTCTGCCAAGGGGTGACTGCAGCTGCGCTTGTCCTGCTGTCCACCTCTGCGGGCAACTGCTTGGCCACTCCTGCTTCTCTCCCTGTCCTACCACCCAAGGCCCTATCCATGGCCCCCAAGCGTTTGCACAGCATGTTTCTTGTCTTCTACCACCTGACTCATTCCAAAAATGTCTTGAATTTTCCCAAGTACCAGTCACTAAGCAGTTAAAGCCTGATTTGAGTGAAAAAAAAATCTGAAGTCGGATGGCTCCTCCAGTCCCACCGCCCACACCCTTCCGGTTGCAGACTGGAGCGAGTGGGAGCTGGCGAGGGCTTGGAGTGGAAGCAGCAGCAGAGGACTTCTGCACTGCTGTGCCTGCACAGTGTATTGCCACCTAGTGCTACGAACATGGAAAAGCAAGATTTTCCCTTCTGCTCAAGACCCAGACTCTTGCAACCCAGCCACTGAAGTGGTCATGACTCAGAAGGTCCTCTTCTGTTGTAGCAGCACTTCTTAACCTACCTGCTTCACCATATCCTCCATCCATTACAACAGATTTAGGTCTCTTAACTCTGACAACGCGCTTGCTTATGCTGCAGTTGATGGTAAATACCATGTCTGCTCTTTCTTTTAGCGCAGGGGTTTTAAAAGTCTGGTCCTATGGCAACATGGTACATACAATTATACTTCGCATGGGTGGCTACCTCCCATCCCATGGTGTACCCTCCATCCTATCACTTTGTGTGCCACACAAACATGAGTAGCAGAAGTCTCAAGGGTAATTAAGTTTGTTTAAGCTTGAAAAATAGTCAACCACATGAAAGAAAAGCCTGCTAAGAGGAAGGTTGCAACATAAGCCTGCATGTTCATCGGCATCAGTGAGTAAGCAAGGGGGAAGGGCACTAGCTACAGCAAAAATTTCAAGTGGTGCTCGCACCTTCCTAGGTGTCAAAACTGACCACCCTGCGCCACAAACACAGGCTTTCTTGATACCAGCTCTCTTTGTATTAACTGCTATGTCTAAATATACACTGGCAGTGTTCTAGATTTACAGTGAAAACGAAAGAGATTTTGGGGTTTTTTGCGTGTGCATTTTTTTCTTTTTCTCCTGTGTTAATTTTTTCCCCCTCTACAACTCATTACTGACTATTATCTTAGCTCCCATGAAATCTCTTTTAGAGGTTGGCATTTTAACTTACCAGCTTGAGCTCTAGACTGTTGACACATTACACTGCAGAAAGCAGTGAAATTACCATGGACTGACATAATTTTTTTTTTCCTAAGACACTGCGTGATGAGAATAAATCTTGTTGTCATCCTGACATGATCCATTAATGAAGACGCACACCCTCTTGCCCTGCCCTCTTACTGGGTGTTAAGTGAGAACCCTTCTTCCGTCTTTTTTTTTCATTTTTACTGTGGAAGAAGCTTTCTAATTCTGCACATCGGTTTGCCTAGCAATATTGCTGTTGCCTAATGCAATAAAAATCAGTTATGTAACTGCCTTTGCTAGACTTGCAGAGAGCATTCACCAGACAGGAAGATGGCCACAGTATCTTTATGCTTTCCATTATGTCTCCTATGTTCACAGTTATTATGCAATATGCTCTGCTTTTAGTATCTTTTTTTGATCATTTTTCTTGACATCATGTTTAGAATATTGTACGCCTATAATCTAAGATCATGCAAAGACAAAGCAGGGAAAAGAAAGCAGCTTATTCTGATTTATTGCTAAAAGGGCTGATATTATAGCACTAGTGCCTCCAAGGAACAAAGAATCGCCTACAGTTTGTCAGATAGTATTTTTAATACTCTAATTCTGAGCCAAATTCCTAAAATAACCTGTGTTTGCAGATTACCGTGTGCTCTTTTGTTCTGAATAATGTCTTGCTTAGTGAACTATGTCTTATCAATTCACCAAGTACTGGGTGTCATTGTTCACCTCATTCACAATTCATCTTTTAATTAACATTATCACAGGCAAAATTCTATTTTGGTCAGCATAATTTGTCATTGGAATTGGCAGTACAGAAATAAAAGAATTACCATCTGAATTTATCTGGAGACAATGTAGGAGATGGTGACTACAAACCTACCTCATCCGGCACTGAAGAGGAAGGGAAGGAAACCATGTAAATGATAATGGCTTTAAAAATTATATTTGCAATGTAAAAATCACTACTTTGGTCATTCAGTATCTGCTAAGCAAACCGTTTTATCAAAATTACTGTTATTGAAAATATAAACCTGAATCCTACACTTGGACACATGCTTTATTTGGTGGAAAGGGTTGCTGACCTAGGGAAGATTAAAGAGATACAAATGTCTTTGCGAGGTGATGATCTTAGATACAGGTATGTAATACCAGCTTAATGCAGCAAAATACTGATCATTTGCCTTTATAGTTAAACTTTGAAATTAAGTTACAACTGCAGCATTGTTTTAGAGAGCAGACAAGGAAATAAATGCTTTTAAAGCATTTTTTAACTGTACCAGGAGATGAACCTTTCACAAATAGAAACATTTCTGAATCTTGCCTTTCATAATGACTGCCAGAAAACTCCATCGATGTGGAGAAAATTAAATAGCATTTTATTTTTCTGAGTCTATAAAGAAGACATCTACCCCTGCAGTCCAGATATGCAATATTTTTCTACTTACATTCAAATTAATACAATGATATTAAACTGACTGCATTTAAGGTACAGTGAACACACCAGCAAACCAGCCACTTAAGAATTCCCTCCAACATCCCTTTACCTTATGATTTCATCCATTCCTAGTCACAAATGCAACAGCCTCTGAAGATGATCACATTCGAGCAGTACTCAGCCAAGATGACAACAATTTCTGTAAGCAGAGCGCCTCTTTGGAGCATGCTCTACTGGAGGCCCTTTCTCTTTCAGAACAGCTAGGCTTCAGCTTGGCTGCTGCTGGTGACTTCTGCTGGATTTGCATCGAGAGGCAGTCTTCTGCTGTGGAAGATCCTGTTTCATTAGTGGCTTCTAAAACAGTTTTTAGAAAGGAACCATCAGTCTCCCATGTCATAATTAATATTTGCTGAATTGTGCCTATTTACATTTTGGTTTTAATGGATGCAGCATGTATTAAAAATACTGGAACTTAATCAAGTTAACTGACCCCCAGTCAAAGTATCATTTAGGTTTTGGTTTCCTTTTTTTTTTTTTTAATGGCAGAGGCAAGCAGTGCTTAAACAGACAGGTCAGAAGGTAAAAGTGATATAGATGATATCTGCATCTTTCAAAACTGTAGTCTGTTCCATTCTGTGGGCTATCTTCTGTGTTGACAGCAAGGTGAGACCCAGAAACATACCAGCTAGAGTGGGGAAGGTTTACTATTAACCCTGTTAAAACATTAAATTCTCTTAGATTTCTTTTCTTCAGTTTCTATCTGAGAATAGGCCTGGGAAGTTAGGCTTTTTGGCAGAAGATAAAAGCACACTCCTCAACCTTAATTATTGTTCCTGAATTTGAATAATATCTTTGCTAATGAAGTTAATGGCACAGGCTAAAAGTTATGGAATATTCTACCCAAAGTTCTAAAAAGTGATACCCAGGAAGTTGTTATGCTCATTGAAATAATGGCTTTGCAGTCTAATTTCTGTTCGGGTCGCCCACCTTTCTAGGTAAAATAAGATGTCTTTCATGTTATTAAACCTCAGAATTTTTCTAACATTTTCTTCATGCAGCCCAGAAGGAGAGACAATTAAATCATACAGCTTGCTTTCACCTTCTGCCTTCTTCCAAAGAAGCGTCATGTTCTGTATTCCTTAGGCATCAACAATGCATGAATGAGAAACAGCGTGGGCTTTACTGATCTTCTAAGGAATGTATAATTATTCTCTGTGTTCTAAGAAGAATTATTCAAAAAGAGGCAAAGATATAAAAATAAATACAGTAAAAAGATGCACCATGCATATAGTAAGAGGCCAATCAGATAAAGGGAAATTAAGCTTATTCTTAGAATATTAGGAGGTGAAATTAATATTCTAAAGGCCATTCTTTTACGATTCCCTCATAGCACTGGCTAAACCCGTCTTTTTCAGTTCTTGCAATCAGTCTTTCCAGCCGTGTATGTTCTCTTCATCTCAAAATTCCCCAGAACTCCCAAACACTGTATGTAAGTAAATGCGATGATTTATAAACCCTTGAGGTTTCAGAAACAAGTGCTTATATAGTATGACTGATATGTGAGTGTGCGCTGCTGCCCCCTGATGCAGGGAACGTTAAATCTCTTCGAGAGTAGCCAGACAAGGGCCTGCAGCCCACCTTCTTTCTTACATTAATATATGGCCATAGATGTATTTGTTACTGCTTGGACAGATATAAGATAACGTTTCTCCCTTGGGTAACTCAATATTTAAATTATTAGTTGAGGGGAGAATGAGAAGGGAAAAAAAAGAAATGAAACAAAAAAGGGGAAAAATAACTATGCATACCCCCTATGAGAATGTTTAAAAATTGTTAAGGAATATAAGCTGTGAACTGGAAGTCACTTTTAGTGCGCAGTTTTGTTGTAAGTTAGTGATTTTTGGCAAAGGTAACATTTATGGCCACCTTCAGCTAGTACTTCAGCCAATTTTAACTTGGTTTGTCTTTCCTGCCTGTTTATTCCTGTCCCTCCCATGCATTGTCTAAATTTGGGAGTGTAAACTGTCCGGCGCAGAGACTACACCAGCAGGATTTGCTGGTGTAGGTTCCTGCAGGCTGGGTCCTTCCCTCCGTTAAGGCTGCCAGAGGGTGAGAGGTGGAAAAAATACTTAGTTTGTGCGCGACACTTGTGTCCATGGGCACAGCAACTGGCAGCAAGCAGAGGCAGGTGTGGTGCGAAGCCCTCCACATGGCCCACGCCATCGTGGCTCCGGTGCCGTGTGGCCGTACACGCAAAGTTAGACACGTCTGCTCAGTTTTTTGGCCCCAGCTGTAATTAGAGTGGTGCAGTGCCAACACGCAGGCAAGCCCGTTGGGTACGTCAGTGGTACAACAGGTTTTTGGAGAGACCTCGTGAGAAGCAGAGAGCCTGTATTAACCACAGTGAAACAGAGTTACGGGAGACGATTGTTTGCTGGGGGTTTTGTTGGCGGTGACTTAATTTTTTTAAGTTGCAAAGCTGGAGCTCTACCTGAATGAGCAAAGCTGAACCATGACTCTTGCAGCTTGGGGGAGCTGGGGAAGGAGGGCAGCTGAGCAACACAATTTACATCTTCTGCGATCTAGTAACATTTATCTTCAAGCTGCAGTTGCCCGATTCACGTAATTTACTGTTTTTTTGGGTTTTTTTCTTTTCACCCACGCGGGGTGCCAGGAGGCCTCCCGGTAAGCCCCCGCTGCCCCCTTGCCCACGTGCAGCACTGACAGGCCGGGCCCCTGAGGACCAGCGGGCTTCAGCCCTGGGGGCCACCCAGCTTTGCCCCCCATCCCTGTCCCTGTCCCGGGCATCGCCTTGGAGGAGACGAGAACGGCAAACGACCGCGTGAAGGCGGTGGCGGCGCGGGGTGACAAGCCGCCGGCCCTCCCCGTCGCTGCGCTGGGCCCTCGCAGGGTCCCGCACCACGGCCGGGGGCAATGGGCGCCGTCTCCTAGGAGACCACGGGGGGGGGGGAAGACTACAACTCCCAAAATGCCCCGCGGGCGGTGACGTGCCGGGCGCGGGTGGAGCGGAAGTGGGTTCCCGGTCAGAGCGGCCGGCCGGGCCCGGTTCCGGGTGTCCCTGCCTTGGCGGCGGCGGCGGCGGCGGCGGCAGCGGCAGCGGCAGCGGCAGC
>VZSF01002477.1:20183-114543 GCA_013398295.1 Chionis minor
GGGGCTGGCTGTGAGGGCAGCCCCGGCTGCCAGCGCCGTCCTCCCTTTCTGGCCTCGGCCCGCTGTTGTCGCCGGCGTCGCTGTTGCAGCAGCCGAAATGGGTCGCAGCGAGCAGCCAGCTTTTCCTGTTGTTCTGGCTGGCGCAGGTGGCTTCCCAGCAAACCGCCGGGACCTGGTCGCCCCCAGCCGAGGGGTTTCTCGCCTTCTCCAAGCAGCTGGGAAGTTCGGCTCTCCTGCCGGGTTCCTCACAGCTCCATGCCGCGGCGTGAGAAGATCCCCCTGCCCTCCCCCCCTTCCCCCTTACTTTAGGTGGATGTCTGACCCCAAATATGCTTTGTGGTGTTGAAGTTTCATTACAGGGTTATTCCTTCCTCCGCAGTATTTAAGACGCAGTTCTGGCAAAAGGTTGCACTAGTTAAGCTTACGACTGTTAGAATGGGACGTTTGTAGTGGAAATATTAGTAAAATCAATGTAATATTTGAACTAATCTACTTTTGTTTCTATGCTTTTCCTGCTTTTATGAAGAGTGGTTGAAAGAAGTGAAGTCTTGAGGGTAAAGTTTTTGGAGAAACTTTTGTTTCTAGTGTAAATGCCAGCTCTTACAGACACTTGTGCATTTGAGGAACTGGATTTGTATGTTAAATTACTGGGACTGCTCATGTACATATTTGTAGGATAAGAGCTTGAAGAGCTCTCTTGTGTGTATTTCAATTAGAATTATATTGGCTGCTTTCCGAAAGAAAATAAAAGACAATGCTGTAATTCAGATTATCCTCAGATTATGCTGGCATATCTACAGTGCAGACAAAGGTATGATTAAATGGACAACTGTACGTAGTTAGCCATATCCTAGCTACTTTAGCTCCAGGATTAGCCTGCCTTCCTCTCAACAGCAAACCCAATAATTCCATCAAGTGCTTAATTAAGTAGTGCAAACTGAGCCCAAACTACCTTGTCTGTGTGAGCAGCAGATGTTTTTTGGGCGTCACACCGTAGATAAACCCAAGGCAAATGTGTGAAGTGGAACACATTTAGGAATTCGCTATAGATTCAAGTGCCAGCTTAAATGTAATCAGTTCTTTCTCATTTTTGTCCTCTGTCATTACTAGCACAAGCTACAATTCTGAGATCTGTCACTCCCAAATCTACAATGTGCTATCAACTAGATGCTGCTGGCACTGCCTGATTGTGTGTGTAAACAACACACTTGGGTTTTCTCACTCCTTTGCTGATAGGATTACTTTGTTGATAGCCCAATATTAACAAAACAAATGCCAGCGCAAAGCAATAGTTTTAGCACTTTTAGCTTCAGTTTCTCATTGCAACAATTTAACAATAAACTTCCAAAGAACAATTCTTTTGATAAGAACAAATTATCTGTAACACAACATGAGCCTACAGTGCAAATACTTGTGTAGCTGAGAAAAACATAAATTGTACCTTTTAGCTTTTAAAACAGTAAACTGAGTTATTTTATGGCTTGTGTTACATGTTTTGTTCTCCTAGTATCCCTTACTTAAATACGGATTTAATGGAAACCCTGATGGACCATTAGGTATTTACTTACATAAAATGTTATTTGATCAATGCTTTTTGGTGGTTTTTTTCCAGGGCAGTCAAAAATTGCTGCAGGAGAGTAAGTCTGAGGGGGGAGCAAGTGAAGAGGAATACACTTCCCTTTTTAATAAAAACCTCTCTTGGGAGAGTAAAACATTAGCTTTTCTTACATTTGACTTCAGATGAGAAGAATACATAAACAAATACTAATTGAAAACTTGCCTAAATACAAATGCTTTTGTTAAAGAACAAATTCCAAAGTTCTGAGTAGTTTTGCTGGAGTTCGGTGCCTCCCAGGTAGCAATTTAAAAAGGCAGCGCAACACGTGGATGCATATGTGTATGTTTCCAGTAACAATGTTATTTGCACAACAGCACTTCCAGTTGCCTTTCTGGTAGGTCTTGGAGTGACGTCTCTTTCCTTGTCCTGGTAGCCTGTACTTCCTTCTGATATTCTTTGAGCCAGGATCTGATTTTCAAAACTGTATGCACAGTTATGTCTATACAACTGGCTCCACAAAGAAATTTAGTTGTGATGCAGTTCGGTGTTGCCACACCTAACTTTCAGGCAACTACTCCCAGAGTTTTGGGGACGGGAAAGCAATTTACTCGAGGAACAAGAGTTTTCTCCGGCTAGGTATTTGTTTGAGTTTGTAGTGTAGCTAATATGCACTGTGTATTTTCTAGATAGAAATTAGAAATGTACTGCTGTATTAAAAGACTGAAGTTAAAGGTATTTTGCTGAGAAAAATACAGGTGTGGTAACTAATATGTGCCCTAGAAAATAACCTAAAAATGATCTTATTAATTGGAAATCATAGAAGAAATGAAGTCAGTTTCACTCTGATTGCGTCAGTTTCTGGCAGTGGCAGATATTTGGCACAAATGATGAAAGGAAAGGAAAAGATTAATGAATTAGGGAAAAAAACAAATCAAATTCTTAGTAATGCAAACTTTACTTTTTTCAGTTTTGTGCTGTGTGCTCTGAATCCTGGGGCGAACGGTGAGATTATCTGTAAATGTCTGTATTGTTGGATACAGCTTCTTGGCAGCCTTTTCCCATAGACTTCCTTGGAAAAATGTGGGCTTTGACCATCAAAGCTAAATCAATTCAGAAAGATTTAGTAGATTGATTATGATTTTAAGAAGTCAAACTTAGGGAAAAAGAAATGAGAAAAGCATATTATTCTACTAAGAGCTCTGCTGATAAATAAGGTTTTTTGTTTATGTGAAGTTCTGCTTTAGAAAACATAGCTTGGTAAATGAAAATGCTACAGTATATTAAAAAAACCCAAATAAAAATGCAGCCATTCTTAAATGGCACAGATGCTCTGCTGATTCTTCATGTCTGTATCCTGAAGAACTTACTACAACTGTGTTGTCTCTAACAAGTTCTTTAGAGTAAGTCATAAATAATGCAGAGTAAATCAAGCTGTAACATTTGATTACCAAACTCATTTATTTTGGTGTAATTAATTCCTGGTTTTCCTGTACAGTTTTAGGTTGATTGTGAATTCTTTCTCCGAAGTTGCCAGGGGGTATCTGGTTGTCATATTTACAATGAGAAGTGGCATACTAAGGCTGTTTATGTAACAAAGGATTTAATCAGTGCACACTTGCAGTATGTGCTTGCTCCTTTTTGTTTATTGTAAAAACCTTGCAGCCTTAATTTACAGTTTAAGCCTTTATAAAATTGTAATCCACAGAGCAGAAATAAAACAAATGTTGTCCTAGAGGATTTTTTTACTCTGTGTGTGTACAAGGGAAAAGATCTAGAAAGAGCTGTGAGGTTTTCAGTGGCTTATAGCAGGTACGTAGTTTGATGACTTTTAAAAACTCTGTCAACATTGTTTTTTACAATTGATTGACTCAGAGAATTCATGGATCTAACATGACACTTGAAATAGTAATTCAGATAAGTTATTGTGGTGGGAGGAGGAACAAAAACCCCCTCATTTTCATAGGTAATTTGTTGTAATTAAATGAGAGAGGGACTGTTACCTAATGCTCTGTTTGCCATTCTCCCTGTACTTTTTGTCTTTGCCTGTTCCTTGCCAGCTCCAGGCTTCTGCTGCTCCTCTGTGTCCCCAGCTGGCAGCAGCAGTCTGCACTCCAAAGAAATGCAACCAGGGTAGTCTAGGCCTTATCCTAAAAGTCACTGCTAATGTTGAGATGTTTTACTGGTCATGCATCCCAGAGGAAAATTTTAAGAATTTGGTCTCTTAAATCTTGTCATTTTTGAAAATAATTTTGTATTTCAAAAGGATAAAATGTGCAAGCAGGGAAACAAATTATCTCTTTCCTAATGTCTGTCTTCCGTGATCACCTAGACTTAACACTTAGAAGGAAGCATGGCTTTCTAGTTTTGCAATGTCATTTTTGATTTAGAAATAAGAGAGTCATCTTGATGGATAGAACTGTGTCTGCTGTTTTTATTAATTAACAATTTGTGTTCTCGTTCTTTTTAATTTAAAAGAAATGGCTGCAAGCAAATGACCTTCAGAAAGAAGTATACCAGCATCTGGCCTATTATGTACCAAAAATTTACTGCCGGGGTCCTAACCCTGCACCACAAAGAGAAGACATGCTGGCACAACACGTTTTGCTGGGACCAATGGAATGGTATCTTTGTGGTGAAGATCCTGCATTTGGTTTTCCAAAGCTTGAGCAAGCGAACAAACCTTCCCATCTCTGTGGCCGCGTTTTTAAAGTGGGAGAGCCTACGTATTCTTGCAGGTAGTTCAACTTAGCATTGTGAAGTATTTATATGAAGTCGTGGAACATTTTTCAATAAGAATATACTGTCCTGATGAAAAGTTAATACCCCAAGTGTATTTTTAAAGTAACCTCACAGTGTTTCATGACAGGTAGGACGAGGGGAAAATTAACACACTGCAGATTTGTAAATAGAAAAATATTAGTTAGTGTAATGTGGATTTTTTTTGTGTACAAAAGAAATGCAAGATTAAGAAAGTGGTTGGGGAGAACTGTCAGTGTGATCAGAAGTAAGTGACCACGTGTACATGCACGTAATTCAGGTGTTTATTATCAGCTGTTAGTGTTGATCCTGTATTTTAGACCTCTCTCCACGACCTGTTCCTTCCCTAGCTCTATCTCTAGATCTCTCTGAAAATACCATTTTACTTGAAAGAGGACGGTAAGTTACTAACCAACTACAAGTATTTTAAAAATCTTCAGTTTTAAGCCAGTGTTTTACTAGCTGTATATTAATTGTTTTTTCATTTTCTCTTTCCTGAGCCATCTGTAGTTTTAAGTTTAGTTTGTACCCTATCTGTCACAGATTATTTTTGTTTGTGTGGTTTCTGTTTGTCAGGGAATGTCTGTCTTATTTCAAGAGTTTATTTTTCCGGGTTTCCATCACCTTCATTTACAAGGAGAGAATGCCTGTAGAAGAATTTTACTCTCCAGTGCTCTCCTCTTCTAAAACATGATGCCTTATTTGCCTTACTCTCTGAAGTTCTGATTTGGGATAGACTTGAAATACTAAACTGAGCAAGTTGCCTCTTCTGCATTTCTATTTCAATGATCAGTTAGAATAGGTGTTTTTGGAAATGTTTTGGGACCTCTTGAGATGGACAAGATTAAACTAGTGGGTACTTTTACATACTTTCAACCACTAAAACTCGATCTCCTCACAGGTGTTCGTAGGTTCTTCCTTTGCACCTATGAAAAAGTGGAGAGATCTGGATAGGGAGGCTGAAGACTATCAGAGGCTATAAAAAGAATTTCCACATTTTCTTTAGCACCTTTTAATGAAATCTGGTCCCAAAGAACTAAAAAAACCAAACCTCAGAACTGGTGTTTTAAGTCAAGTCGAATTCCATTGCAGCCTAGAAGTAAAATGTTAATGATCGAGTACTCTTCATATGGACTAATGAAAACTGTGGGAGTTCTGTTAATTTCTTCTAAACACTTGCTTTTTCAAAACCAACAACTCAGTATGTAAAGTATATCCTTGAGAATACTGTCAGGTATGATGCAACAGAATAATGCAATCTATTGATGTAGAATTTGGAGAATGAATGAAGGTACTGTCCATAGTCAGGGCCTTTATTTCATTAGAAAAATGATTTAAATACATTGATTAGAAAGGATGTCTTGGTAGGCCATCTTGTCCAATCTGCTCAAGTCAGGGTCAGCAGTGAATACAGAATATTTTTGCTCTTGCTGCTTATCAAGGTGGAGTCTCATATTCTTTTGTTTAAGTACTAAACGTGTATGTAAAACTGTTAATGTTTCTTGTTGCCCATTGTTAATGTTCTTTGACTTTTAACTGATCATGAAGAATAATGAGAGTTTAAATTAAACTTTTGTGGGATACAGAAAAGAGTTGTTTTCAGAGTCCATGAAATACATTAAATGCAGTGGGTTTTCGTCCAGTTTTGAAGCTTACAGGTCTGCTTCTGCTTTAAGTATAAGCATCCTTATTTGTTTTAGAGATTATTTGGCAAATGGTACTGAATTTGTAAGTATATTGCCACAAGTTTAGGGCTCTAAAGAATTGATATCCAATATTGTAGAACTGATCTACTCAGTCCTGTAGGCATATTGTTGCAATAAGTGTTTTTGATTATTTTTTTTTTAATTAAAAAAGGGGGGAAAAAAAAAAGAAATGCCATGAACATAAATTATTCTAAACCAGAAGAGCTTTGTATAACTTATATTTGACATTTTTACCTTTAGTGGCTGCTCTAGAGAAAACAAATCTGAAAATGGTACTTTAGTGTAGTAACTCATGGTCACCTGGTTGTCTTTCAGTGATTACCTGGTTTAATTTATTTGTTAAAATAAAACTAAGAGAATTCTTGATAATAACATTAGGATCTCTGGTGGTTTTGGGGGGTTTTTTTGAGCAAAATAAGTTGGTTTTTTTCTCTGAATTTGTGTTTTAATAATAACCATCATAAGACATCCGTTCTCTTGGTAGTTGTTCTTACATTTCAAAACCTGACTCCCTTAATCTGAGGTGTCTTGAAGTCAGTTGCATTACGTAGTTTCATAGCGTTTCTCAGGGAGACAGGTAAATGTAATGCATAATTGTCTTGTTCATTTGTTTAGCCCCTTTTGCTAGAAATATTACTTCTATCTAATACAGCAGTGCTTGTAGACAGGACCTTATGGTCTCTGATCTGGTTGAGGAAATCGCCTTCTCAGACCTCTTCAGTGAGCTTGTAGGCCTAAACTTAGAAGCAGAGGTTTGATCTAATCTGTTGTGTGCTATCTTTCCAATGTTCAGTGAAAACATGTCTTCTCTGATTGCTGGAGATTGTTAATATCTGTACTCTGTACTTGAGACAACTTGGTTGGGTTTATACTGTATACCTGTCTCACTGTCTCTACTGTGTTCTGTAATTCATCTGTTTACTCGCTTGTATACTTGCCTCGCCTTTTGAAGGCAATGGCTGTATTGCCCAAATATACGTGCTACCTAGACAATATGTTAAAGCCTCTTCTGTAGGAGAACAGATTTTTTTCCTCCTTCAGTTGTTTCCCCTCCTTGGAAGCCATCCCTTTCTTCTTTCAGAATAATACACACGTCAGTCAGAAGGTTCATATTGGTGATATTTGAAAATTACCTGTTGTAAAATATGTAATTAAAGGCAAAAACATTTGTTTAATGCTTCTCTTTT
Organism: Chionis minor; assembly: GCA_013398295.1. Lineage (NCBI taxonomy): Eukaryota > Metazoa > Chordata > Aves > Charadriiformes > Chionidae > Chionis > Chionis minor. The sequence continues at coordinate 27,392 of VZSF01002477.1, forward strand.
TTTCTTTTTTCTTTTTTGTTGTTGTTGCTGTTTTCAGAGACTGTGCAGTTGACCCAACTTGTGTGTTATGCATGGAGTGCTTTCTTGGAAGTATTCATAGAGAGCACCGATACAGGGTTAGTAATACTGCTGAAATAGATGATATCGTCATTAGTAATTTTGTATGGGTATGAAACTCCTTGTTAAAGTTTAAGAATGTATACATAGTTTCAAAATGTTGGATGAACATAAAAGTTTGAAATTAAGTCTGCAGTAATCTTGTAAGAACTTCAGTGTATCTGAATGTAAATTCTGAAAGTTAACACTTTAAAATATTGGGCAATTAAATTCTATGCACAACAGTTAAGCTTACAAATGTTACTTTTAACATATGCCCTTTAATGAATTTTACAGCATTAGAGCTGTTCTTTGTCTTGCTTTGACCTTGATGTTTGACTATTTTTAAAAGGTACTGAAAAACCTTTATTAAGAAACCACTTTTACTTAAAATGTATTTCCTTTTAACATCTGAATTTTTAAATCAAATTCTGTGCAATAACAGGAATTTTGTTTGTTTTTAAACAAAGTTAATAGAAAACTAAAACTCTAGGTGCAGTTTATTTTAGTAATATACTGCTATTAGTAGTACACACTAGTTCAAAAAAACCTACAAACCAATCCAAGAAGGCCCTGGTGTGTTTTTAAACTAAGAAGCTAAGTGAGAACTACCAGTGTGGCTTTTCTATAAATCTGTTTTTGACAATAGTGCACTGTGGTTAATGTAAATCCGATCACTGCATGCTTACCCTGAGCACTAGAATTTAGGGAAAAAACCCAACGCCAAACACAAGAACTTGTCCCAAGAAACCCAATCCAATTTGCTGATATTAGCATACTTCCCGTATGTAGCTTTTTAGTTTGCAGATTTGGTGAATTAACAAGTCTAGGTGACATCCAAAAGTGTAAGCAAATGTTCTTTCAAATGTCCATCTGATTTTGTTGATACTGTAGGATGCACCTGTATGTACCTGTATGCCAAAAATAGGCGAAAGAATAGTTCTTCTATGGATCGCTTAATATTTGTGGTTCAAAAAAAGTATTATTAACGCTTACTAATTTGAAGCGATCCTACCTTTAAAATCAATTTTATTAAAACAGTGTAAATATATCAGTACAGTTCCCAGATACTTTTTTCTATGCTTACTAAGACTTAGGCAAACAATTTGTAAGCTTTGTAAACTCCTGTGACTGTACACAGCACATCTTTTACTCACTGTGTAATAGTGCTATATGAAACGATTTAGCTTTGTTTAGGTTAGAAATGTGAGCATCTGAAATAGTAGAAATGGCATTGCAAGTAATAGATTCAGGAAAACTGAAAACCTGAAAAAACCCACAGCCTTCAGATGGAGCAGAATGGGGGTGTTCGAAGCTTCCCCCTCCTCCCCCTGATTTTTGTTTTGGCATAGGTAGACCCATGAAGTAGATAAGCTTCAGCTATCATAGAAGCAGACATGGTTTCACTGTGCTTTTTTAACAGGGTACTGGATAAAGCTATCAGGTGTTGTGATCATGCTTTTGTAGTTTAGCTAGGACTACTCATTTCTTAATGTGCATGTATATATATGCGTATTCACATGAACGGTTTTGTTTTTAAATAATTCTAGATGACAACATCAGGTGGAGGAGGTTTCTGTGACTGTGGTGATACAGAAGCTTGGAAAGAAGGTCCTTATTGTCAAAAGCATGAACTGAACACTTCAGAGACTGCAGAAGAAGAGGTAATAACAATTGAGGCATCATGTTTCCAAACGTTGTTAACTGTGTGTATAAGTGTGTATATATGTAGATTGTTCATATGAAGTTATTTTTTGTCTTGTATACTATGCCAGCAGTGTGCCCAGGTGGCCAAGAAGGCCAATGGTATCTTGGCCTGTATCAAGAATGATGTGGCCAGCAGGAGCAGGGAAGTGATTATGCCCCTGTACTCAGCACTGGTGAGGCCGCAGCTTGAGTACTGTGTTCAGTTTTGGGCACTGCAGTATCGGAGAGACATTGAGGTGCTGGATCGTGTCCAGAGAAGGGTAACGAAGCTGGTGAGGGGTCTGGAGAACAGGTCTTATGAGGGGCGGCTGAGAGAGTTGGGATTGTTTAGCCTGGAGAAGAGGAGGTTGAGGGGAGACCTTATCACTCTCTACAACTACCTGAAAGGAGGTTGTAGCGAGGTGGGGGTCAGTCTCTTCTCCCAAGTAACAAGTGACAGGACAAGAGGAAATGGCCTCAAGTTGTGCCAGGGGAGGTTTAGGTTGGATATTAGGAAAAACTTCTTTACCGAAAGGGTTATCAGGCATTGGAACAGGCTGCCCAGGGAGATGGTGGAATCGCCATCCCTGGAGGTATTTAAAAGACGGGTGGACGTGGTGTTGAGGGACATGGTTTAGTGGTGTTTTTGGTAGTGTAGGTTATGGTTGGACTCGATGATCTTGAAGGTCTCTTCCAACCCAAGTGATTCTATGATTCTATGCATGAGCAATGGGAGGAAATTTAATAGTAATACTTGAACCACACTATGTGTTAGATAAAATTAATGTCTTGTCTAACTTTAAAGAGTTATTTAGAATGACATTTTCTACTTGAAGGCTTTATATGTTCTTGGTCGCCTCTGCAGTTTTACTTCTGTTTCTTTGTTTTTCTGTCTTATTCTGAAAAGTGAAGGGATTCTGCCATGTGAGGCGAAAAAAAAAGTCTATCTTATCATGTGGCATGAAGAAGCCAAATCAAGCTGTCTGTGCAACATATGTTCTGATTCTTACCAAAGTAAAGTGCACAGATATTTTAAAAATCAAAATAACTTGCTGTTACAGGAAAGCTGTAATGGAGATATAAGATAGTGGTCTATAAAAGCTTTTTAGTGTAGAATCGTAGAATCATTTTGGTTGGAAGAGACCTTTAAGATCATCAAGTCCAACTGTTAACTTATCATTGCCAAGTCCCCCACTAAACCATGTCTCTAAGCATCACGTCTACATGTCTTTTAAATACCTTCAGGGATGGTGACTCAACCATTTCCTTGGGCAGCCTGTTCCAATGCTTGATTTTAACATGTTTGTGGAGGGAAAAATATGACCAATGGCCATTTAAAATTGCAGATACCATTTTTTGAGGGGGAGGTATTAGTGTCTTAAGTTACTTGAGACCAGAGGAGCATTCTGTCCTTTTCTTATATTCGTCCCTTCTCAGGAATGAGAGTGGCTAGTTGAGCTTCTGGTCTAGCTGCCTGTGTCTGTTCTTATGTAATATAATTTCTGTGAGATTTTTTTGGAAGGAAAAACATACGGCAAATTTTTGTAGTAATTTTGCTGATCTGATGGTTTAAGTGAAGTGACTATATCTCTATTTGCAGTGGTAGTGATCCTTCTAAAATCTGTTATCGCTATCTCAACCCTAAGACTCTTAACACTGCTTCATGGACTCACCACTTGATCTACACGCCAGTTTACATTAGTGGGCAGTCTTAGAAAACTGTTCTGAAATCTTGGGTGGAATGGTACTTCTGTGTCTAAAAATACTCACACAGTGGGTGTGAGTGACGGGGAAAAATTAAGGTACTGGGTAGGCTTTGTGTTTCTTCCCCATGAGTGATGGGGATTGAGCTCTCATGTTACGCAGTGTTGTGTTTGAGGTAGATCAGGGATTGTTTGTTGAGCGTTATCAGAGCCTGTTTTCTGACTTGGCCAGAAATGTGTCTTTGTTGAAAGTGCTGGGAATGGAGGCAGTGCTGCTGCTTAAGGTTTGCCTTTGGTTTTGGTGGTTGATAGTTCTCCATACCCTAGATAAGTTTAAAATTAGGCCAAAAAAAAAAAAAAGGAGAGAGAGAGAAATGGCAGTTATTAAAATTCCTGTAAAGCTTCCAAATTTTCCCAAGGAATCCTGGGGGGACGGCATGTGGATAAACTTTACTGGTACAAGTGAATTGCTGACTCTCAAGGGTTTCCTCTAGATAATGCAGACTTAAGTTCTGAAAAGACTATTGTGGCCATTTTTATACAACATAAACTGTAGTGAAACACAGAATTTGGTACTAGGTAATCCTAAAACAGAATCTGGGCTACTGTTAAATATTCTAATTGGCTAACAATTACCACATACTTCAAAATATCAAATAATGAATTGAATCAGTGACCCAAAGTATAGTATATGTCAAGGTGACCTGCAGGGCATGCAATGTTCCCTTTCCAGCTTTGTAGAAGAACTACTAGTTGTTCTGAACACGAAAAATTTGAAATGGCAGAAGAAGAATCTGTTCAGAGAAGAGGTTTTTAGTATTTTCCGTTCACACACAAATGCCTTGAAATGGATTGGAAGGAAATGGCAGTGGTACCTGTACTACCTGATTCAGAGTTGGCAGTGGTTCTCATTTGCTGCTCCAGAAAGTAGTCCCTTTGACTTTGCAGACTGAGGCAGCACTCCTCTTCCTCCCCTTCCTCATTTCAGTTCCCCCACCTGCAGCAGCAGCCATTCTGCTCTGGCAGAGAGGGGAGGACGAGTTTACAGTGGCTGCTGCAGACATCAAACGGAGGGCACCCTGGAGAGTGCAGAACGGGCACAAGTGGGTGGCACAGTCCACCTCCAAAAGGGGAGCAGCTCCCTGTGAACAAGACTGAGGCATGGGCAAAATCATCATGAAATACCTAGTTACATTTAAGCATTTAATTACTTATATACCACAGCATGTAAGACATGCATCATAAATCACGATCCCAGAGTGCTGGATGTTGTATAAGCTTGGATAAGAAGACTTCTGTGTCTAAATGCATGCTACATATAAAACAAGGCAGTAGGTGCATACTTGTTTTTTATTCTGCAGTTTACTGATATTGGTAAGTGGAACAAAAGATAAAATTCTTTCAAATTATGTTTTTGAAGGCATCGCAGAAAAAGCAGGTTTAATACAGCTGGGGTTAAAAGTTCTTCAGAAGAGCTCTTAGAAGGTATGCAAGAGCGGGAGCAAGGAAAGTGAAAATGGAGAAATTGTGAAAAATTAAGTGGGTGATCAGAGGCAAGTTAACATTTAGGTATTGAATGTTAGATTACTACTTTCGTGATCATCAGTGAAGGTCTGGAAGAAGAAAACAGGATGATTATTGACTACCCCTTTCAAATGTAAAGTCATTTAAAGATAGACATCATTAAGGATGCTACATCATTTTTGACAGACATGCAAATTTGACAGTTTCTGCTTCAAATGTCATTTAATTTTGCAATTGCTATTTATATTTATTTTCCAGGATCCTCTTGTGCACTTACCAGAAGATATGGTGGCAAGAGCTTATAATATTTTTGCCATCGCATTTAAATATGCAGTAGATATATTAACATGGGAAAAGGAAAATGAATTGCCTGGCCTAGAAATGATGTAAGTATAGTATTTGTCGTCTTCCTTGTAAATATCTGCAAGCCTTTAAAAAAGAAAATACCAATTCTGATTTTAACTATCTTTTCTGCCTTTCCTGAAATTGTCAGGAATATTTTGTAGGCAATGGACTGAAATAATTTAAATAGATTTTTTTCTCATATTGTTTTACTTTTGTGATTATACAGCCCATTGTCTCTCCATAGCAGTGATGAAACAAGGTTTTCGATGCCCTCATTTTCTTAATATTGAAAAGGAAGTAGTAGTAAAATACAATATCCTAAAACAAATGGCAGGTTAATTTCTTATCAAAGATACTGCAGTTCTGATGACAAAAGTATTTTGTACTTTTGGTGTTCTACTTACTACAAATTCCAGAGCATTACAGAACATTTAAGTGTATTGGAGCATCATAGTTATAATGGATTCATTTGTGATATCTTGTTAGTATCATCTTTTACTTCGTGCTGTGTAACTGAATGATGGGAATCAAAAGACTGCACTGAATAAGTAAGCTTAATAAGTAATGGTTTTGAGGGTTGTTGAGTTTGGGCTTTTTAAGGGACTGCCCAGTTTTTGTTTTCTAATAGATCTTTATGCAATATTGGGGAAACAGGTGTGGCAAAATAGTGCCAAGACCAGTGAAGTCTCTAAGAAGCCATGGGGGAATGTATTGAGCACAGCTGCAGTGGAAGGAAATGCATTTTCCTTGGTACGAAACTATCAATTCATAATCAACAATTGCTCAAAAATAATACTCAGGCTTAAGATTTTGCTCATTTTGGACTTAATTCTGCAAGAAAGATGCACATTCCTATAGAAGTTAGGGGGTAGTTCGTCCTTTTCAAATAAATTGTTGAGATACGTTCTGGTATAGCAAAGGAAGCACAGCCTTGGGTTGTCTGCTTGGTGGAAAACTTCATTTAAACTGGAAGATGATTATTTATTTTTAAATTACATTGCCTTGAATTATATAAATTCAATCCTTGTTTTGAAGTGAGAAGAGTGACACTTACTACTGCATGCTGTTTAATGATGAAGTCCATACCTATGAGCAAGTTATTTATACTCTTCAGAAGGCTGTCAACTGCACGCAGAAGGAAGCTATTGGTTTTGCAACGACAGTAGATCGAGATGTAAGTAACTTAATTGCTAGAAGTTTTAATTACGCTTACCTTAATGTTTATTTTATATGGCTACACTTACTTTAGTTTGTTTTCCCAAAGAGAGTGGTTAATGTGATTGACCCCTGTGTCACCCTAAAATGTCTTGAATCATTGGCCAATCCAAACCAGACCTAATAATGAATATATGTTTCAGTATAACTGTATTCCAGTAAGTCTTGTGAGTGTAGATAGCAGGGTGTCTCTCACTCCTGTGAAAGGACAGGCAGCAGCTTTTGCTTATCCCTTACGGTACACCAGGGAGCTGACATTGGAAGAGCCCCTATATGTGCTCCAAACATTGGAAATGCTTCTCAGAGTAACACCAGTCAACTGTGACGGATAAAATCCGTAATTGGCTGCTTTTGGTCCGGTGCTCATGGAAGTATTTGTGTTTTTTTTAATTTAATTTTATTTTTCATAACTGTCAGATGATAATGGTAGGAAAAGCGTTTCATACAGCATTTAGAAAGAACAGTGAGTTCAGAATCACTACATGCTGAATATAATTTATATAATTTTAACTAATATGTTGGTCTCAGAAGCACTTTGTCAGCTGTGTTTGTAGTCTGGCTTGTGTACATTTTTTTAAGAAAGGGACATTTTCTAGGGACAACTGCATTTTGTTATTTGTCCCATGGGCCTGTAAACACTTGCTGTGAAAATGAGTGTAATTTTATATTGTTCTGTTGGCTTGTGCCTTTTTTTGGGGGGTGGTGTGGGGAGGAAGTCTCTTCCAAAATGGCAATGAGAGTGTCATTTTGGGTCATTAAAGTACTTCAGGAAGGTCAGTGGAAAAGGTAACATAACCACTTTTAACACTGAACTAGATTTTGGTTTGGTATTACCACTACTCTGTTTTTGTGATATCAGCAACCAAAATATTCCCGTCTGATCCCTGAATGTGTGTTGACTTGAGCACATGCTGTGTATTGTGGGATGCAGTTCGGAGATTCTTCCCTACTGTTAATCCCTGTGCTACTTCTAAGTACATATGTGAATGCATATGTACATGTGCATATGTGTATGCATGTAACAGAAGTGGGGTTATGCCTGAAACAATGATTTGGCATCAGACCAGGTCTAAAGTCTCAGTAAGCTGTTCTGTCTATAACACACTATAAATTGAATCAGCGATCTATTTTAATGTATGTATTGACAGTATAGAAAAACTGGAAACCTAGTTTTGAAATAAAGCAAGTGCTTTACTTGTATGTTTAAAAGACCCATTACCTTTAATACCTACTCTTTAAAAGGCATTGAAAAGTCTTAAATATCTTTATATTCTGGCAAAACCAATGATTGATGCATTAGTACTAAAGTTTACAGTATTTTAAATAAAAGTGTGATGATTATGTCTTAAGAACAATATTACACACAGAGAATTTAGTATGACAGATAACTATATATGATATAATTTTATTTTCTTTTAAAAAGTACAGGGTGTGTTTTGGAAATCCAAGTATGTAACTATCTCCAGTACTTGAGGAAAAAAAAAACAGCGTCAAAGAAAGTGGTTAATGTGCATCTGAAACCTTATCTTTTATACTAATGTAGAAAACAGCATTTGAACTTTCTGTTTAGAAGCCACTGGTAATGTTATTTCTTTACAAATTTAAAGGGACGTAGGTCTGTTCGATATGGAGACTTTCAGTACTGTGATCAAGCAAAATCAGTAATAGTGGTAAGTAACATATACCTACATCTTTGCCCCATTTTAAGCAAAAGTAGTTTGCTACACAGTTTTGTGATATTGTTACCATAATGACTCTTTGTATTTTAATAATACAGAGTGTTGGAGATGCAATTTACAATACGCATAGTAGAGGTATCAAAATATTATTTGGGTGGTGGTTGTTGTTTTTTTCTACTGATATACCTTGCACCCAAAAAAATCTCTCAAAAAGAATTTGAGACAACTTTTCCCTTGAGAAAACAGAGTTTTGTCAGGAACTTCAAATGTAATACTTTAGAATTGCACGGTTAAACTATTTTAGTTTTTCCCCTATAACATGACATTGTTTATGTCTTTCACTATGGAAATTGTTACTGATTGAATCCAAATGTGAAACTGCAAATACACTTTCATTTTGCATGTCTGTATTTATATGTGTATATATATTCATAATATCTATATATGACAAGGTTCTGCCATGTAAGAACGTGGGAATAATATTTTCTATTTAATTTTTCTTTAACTGCTGCAGTGCAGTACTTAATCGCATGAAATAAATAGTCATGCATAATACTGCTACCACTGAAAAACAAATACTGCAACTAGAGTTACTGGCCTTGAACTATTTAAGGTATTTTGAAAACAACAACATATCTTAAAAAGACTGCACATCTTGAAGCTTGCCACCTATGCAGTCAAAGAACAAATGGCTTTTATGTGTAATGTCTAATTATTAAAGTTTCTAACGCAGAGATGAAGGGAATTTCTTTCTTTCTTGTTTTAACTCTGTGTGCTTAACTTGTATTTTTGAAAAGAGTTCGTGTGCAATCAGTTTCTTTACTTGGTGGGCTGCTGCCTGACTTGCATATCATGTTGCGAGGAACAAATGTTCGTGGCTGCCTTAGGTTGTGCGTGGTACTGCTTATCAGTGAAATGCAGCGGATCAGTGTGTACCTTGATAAGAGGCCAAGAGTGGAAAATACATTGGCCTAAATATGTTAATATTGCATAGTAAGGTCTTTCAAATATTAATATGGTAAAAAAAGTTCAGACTCTTTTGGCTTTGTTTCTTCCCTATGTAGGTGGTAGTAATTAGAATATGTATTAATATTATAAATTTTTTAAATTAATCATAGGAATGATGTGTTTCTGTAGATGTATGCTAGTCCTCACTTAAAAATGCATTGCTTCCTTTTTCCTTTTCTTTTTAAGAGAAATACCAGTCGTCAGACAAAGCCATTGAAAGTACAAGTTATGCATTCATCCATTGTTGCCCATCAGAGCTTTGGTCTGAAACTCCTAACTTGGCTTGGCAGTGTTATTGGATATTCAGGTGGGCAAACTTGATCTGTTTTGAGATAAGTTAGAGAGTATTTGTGAGGCAAGCTGAATTCCTGAAGCAATGTTGTCTGCTTACTTCAGATATGTAATATATAAGGCAAGGCTATTAATAACTTGTCAGACTTCATTCTATTTTCTCTTATTGGAGTGCTGTTCTGAGTTCTAAGTTCCATATCAAAATGCTACCAGTCTTACTTCTTGGACACTATTTTCTGTTTAGTTGCCGTTGAACAGAAGCTGAGAATTGCTGTCAAATGCTGTATGCCAACAAGCTATATTTCAGTCCCTAGTTCTTTTTAAATGAACGCAGTAAGCTGAAAATAACCTGTCTGATTAGATAAAACAAAATTTTTCGGAAGTGATTTGATGAATGATGATGAAAGTGATTGCTTCAGATTTTTTTGCTAAGTAGAACAACAGAGAAAATGCAAGGATGTGTTGAGGTTTTTTGGGTAAGTATAGAAGCCAACAAAGTATTAATCAGGTATTTAGAAAAAGGTTTCTTCAAAGGAATCAAGATGCACAGTATGATTTCTGTGGAAGGCTCTGTCACTGTTTTGACTTGGTTCTTCCTTTGTCCTGTTGAATCATAAGGTTGTGAAGATGTGGAGCATGAGGGGAAATAAAAGGGAGATGTGTCAAACTACTGATATATAAAAGTGTAGATACAGTCCCTGATGCACTTTATGTTCCATGCATCTGTAAATGGTAATAAGAATTATTAGCAAAGCACACTCAGTTGTAATATTGTATATATGTTCTGCATAGTTGCAAGGTTTCTTCAGGTTGTATATTTTATTAGACTAGACTGATAGTTGAAAAACTAGCCAAGATGTCAGGCATGGGATCATCATCTTATCTTTTTTGGAAGATAAGTAGTTTATGTGTGTGTAAGTTAATTTTTAAAGATACATAAATCAAACTTTGGAAAGGTTATGGTAGCACTTTAACTATTTGCCAGTGTTGCTGGCAAATAATAGAATCATAGAATCATAGAATGGTTAGAGTTGGAAGGGACCTTAAAGATCATCAAGTTCCAACCCCCCTGCCATGGGCAGGGACACCTCTCACTAGAGCAGGTTGCTCAAAGCCCCATCCAGCCTGGCCTTAAACACTTCCAGGGATGGGGCCTCCACAACTTCCCTGGGTAACCTGTTCCAGTGCCTCACCACCCTCACAGTAAAGAACTTCTTCCTAATATCTAATCTAAATCTCCCCTCTTCCAATTTAAAACCATTACCCCTTGTCCTATCACTAGACTTCCTGACAAAGAGTCCCTCTCCAGCTCTCCTGTAGGCTCCCTTCAGATACTGAAAGGCTGCTATCAGGTCTCCCCGGAGCCTTCTCTTCTCCAGGCTGAACAGCCCCAGCTCTCTCAGCCTGTCCTCATAGGAGAGGTGCTCCATCCCTCTAATCATCTTAGTGGCCCTTCGCTGGACCTGTTCCAACAGTTCCATGTCCTTTCTATGTTGAGGACTCCAGAGCTGGACACAGTACTCCAGGTGGGGTCTCACAAGCGCAGAGTAGAGGGGGAGAATCACCTCCCGTGCCCTGCTGGCCACGCTTCTTTTGATGCAACCCAGGATACGGTTGGCTTTCTGGGCTGCCAGCGCGCACTGCCGGCTCATGTTGAGCTTCTCATCCATGAGCACTCCCAAGTCCTTCTCCTCAGGGCTGCTCTCCAGCCATTCTCTGCCCAGCCTGTATTTATGCCTGGGATTGCCACGTCCCAGGTGTAGGACTCTGCACTTGGCTTGGTTGAACTTCATGCCATTTGCATTAGCCCACCTCTCAAGCCTGTCCAGGTCCCTCTGGATGGCATCCCTTCCCTCCAGTGTGTCAACCGCGCCACCGAGCTTGGTGTCATCGGCAAACTTGCTGAGGGTGCACTCGATCCCACTGTCCATGTCTCCAACAAAGATGTTAAATAGGACTGGTCCCAGTACTGACCCTTGCGGGACACCACTCGTCACTGGCCGCCACGTGGACATTGACCCACTAACCACAACCCTTTGAGTGCGGCCATCCAGCCAGTTCCTTATCCACCGAGTGGTCCATTCATCGAACCCGTGACTCTCCAATTTGGAGACCAGGATGTCATGCGGGACAGTGTCAAATGCTTTGCTTCAGTCCAGGTAGATGACGTCCGTTGCTCTGCCTTTGTCCACCAAGTTCGTGGCAGTATCGTAGAAGGCCATCAGGTTTGTCAGGCAGGATTTTTTTAATAAGTATTAATAGAAAGCAAAGACATGAAGATATTAAATTTCTGAGATAAATGTTCCTTTCAGTGTAGCATGGAGGCAGGCACTGTCTTTCTCATTTTCTTAAAGCCCTGTTTTGTGCCATGTCATTTGTGCCATGTGCCAAAGTCACTAATTTTCAGCACTAAATTACAGTTGCGGAAAAGTAACTTGAATATGTTAATGGAGTGTCAAATTACAGATGAAAACATTGAATTTAGATTTTGATTTGTGTGTGTGGTATTTCTGAAGTTCTACAGAGTTCACTTCATTAAATGCAGTCTCCTTTATGACTCAGAAGGGCAAAAATAATGTTTGATGGTAAGCGGTATGCATACATTTTTTTCTGTCATCTACATGCTCAGCTACTTGAAATGCCTTGCACACCTTGGGATGCAGTCTTGCAGTGTATTGTGGAGTCTGGTTTTGTGAAATGCACTCTTGAAAAAGTTTGTTTCCCTTAGCTTTTTAACAAATAGTCAGGGTTTAACCCCAGCCAGCAACTAGGACCACACAGCCATTCACTCCTTTCACACACTCCCCTCCGCCGCCCCCCAGCCCTTTCCCGGTAGGGCAGGGAGGAGAGGGAGAAAAAGGGGGGAAAAAAACCCCCCATGAGTTGAGATAGAGACAGTTTAATACAACAGTAATGGAAGAGAAAATAATAATAACAATGGTAAAAGAATATACAAAATTGTGATGCAGTACAGTTGCTCTCACCACCTGATGATCGATTGTCGGTCCCAAGCAGCAATCACGGATTCCTGCCCCCTGGGCAACTCTCATATATATACTGAACATGATGTCTGTGGTATGGAATATTCCTTTGGTCAGCTTGTCCTGTCTATGCTCCCTCGCAGCTTCTGTGGGAAATAGGAAAAAGTCCTTGACTTAATGTAAGCGTTACTTAGCAACAACTAAAACAGTATGTTACCAACATTATTTTCATACTAAATCCAAAACACAGCAGCTACTAGGAAGAAAATTAACTATCCCAGCTGAAATCACGACACAAACACGCCCAAACATCTGGATTCTGCTCATTCAGCAGAATCAAGCAGCCCGTTACCGTTTGTCTGTAACATGGGGTCATAGAATTACACTGCTTAGGTGGTTAGGCTTAAATGTCCCTGACCAAAGGGAAATTGGCACATGGAGGGGTCTTCTGCTGTGCCACAAAGTTATGTTGGATGATCGCTGTGACATGAGAGTCAAACCCTTGTCAGGGAATAAAGGGAAAAACCTTACTGTGAAACTTTGTCACAAGCTTGACTACCACATCCTTTCTAACAAATGTCAGTTCTTCAGGAATAAGCATCTGTTTGCCAATTGTAGAACAAAGCCATAGTTTCCATTAATTTGTTACCCTCCGTAACAGTACTTGCAAAAGAACTCTGCAAGGTAAAAAAACCCAAACCCAAGCTGCTATAGGGGTTCACAGACTGTATAGAACCGCACCATGCAGCGTGTGGCATGGTATACATGGCACTAAGCCACTGCCCGCTCTGCGTAAGAAGCTGAGATGGCCAAGTGGCGTGCAGAAATAAGGGCTGATGCATGCAACTCCTACGGTTGTTTAGTGAATATGGATTACCTGCAGTGCAAAACTAGGTTGAACGTTGTTAATCTGAGCACATCTGTGTTGTGTTCTGTTGCAGGTACAGGCTGCAAGCATCTAATAACTTACATGTTCATATAATAACAATTATTGTATGCTTTCCATTAGGAAAAAATATGTAGAGAAGCTTTAAAATAATAGCAGCTAGTAAGTGTAAACAAAACCACTCATACGTATATGAGTCGTTTCACATACAAATTATATTTTCCCTTTGCTGGAACTCTAAAAAGTAAAAATATAACCTAGAAAATTAGCCTGCTGTATACTTATTTCTTACATTAATAAGCCAGCAGCACTTTCAGGAAAGTACATTTTTATTTGATAACTTTGAAACAAATTGAAGTGTTTGGCAGTTTTCGCAAGTTCCTAATGTTTCATAAGGTTAGCGTGAAACTTACTGGGAATAAAATATCTGTGTTTCTATCAACAAAATATGAGCAGTGTTATTCAGTTGTCAAGGAAAAGAGGGCCCTATGGCTTCTATTGTATCTTACAAAAATTCCAGTATGTCAAAATAATGTACAAGTTTGTGTTTAAGCTATAACTAACTTCTATAATTTCTCTTCATTAAGATGGTCTTCGTCGAATATTGTGTCAGGTTGGTTTACAGGAGGGGCCAGATGGTGAAAATTCTTCTCTTGTGGATAAGTTGATGCTGTATGATTCTAAACTGTGGAAAGGTGAGTTTTCTTAAACCTCTGGAAAGTGTTAAAGAATGCTATGCATAAAAGTTTGCCTATTACCGTACCTGGTAATGTTTGATCATTTTTACTGTGGTGTATTATAGATAGAATTACCTGATTTGTTATAATCTGTCCTTTAACGATGCACTATATATATATTGAAGACAAGATCATGAGCAGACCCTTTCGAGATGGGGTAGGTTTTAGATCTAATCTCTCAAAGTAGTCTGAAATTAAGGCTGACTTGAATACGCAGATGACAGTGATAGTTAAGTGATTTGGGGTTGTCTGCTTTATAGGATCTCAGCGTCTGTATCATACCTACCAAAATGCCTCTTACTGAGGTATAGGGCGGAGGTTTTCTGCTTTGACTTGCATTTGTGTTCATGAGGTGCTCTTAAATGTTCTGAGAACATTCAGTGAGAACTACTGTTCAGTTATTTTAGAGCTCTTAAAATTTTAAAAGCCTGATAGATATAATGGGGTTGGCTAGAAAGTTGTAGTGTTAATACTCTGTTTACCCTGAGGAGGTATAGACTTCCATTCTTGTTTGCCTGACTTGCCTTATATTTGAAGATTTTTGTTCCCATTCAACATAACTTAGTGTTATACAGGAGTAATAAATAATGTCACTTTAAGAATTCTGTTTTATGTATTCTTCTTCATCCTTTGCTATCGCTTGACAGACTTAATCAAAGCAGCTTCTGCTCTGAAGTGCACACTTACCTCATTCTGTAAAAGTTTACTTTTCTAAATGTTTCCATAATATATTGATAGAAAATAGTGACATGCAATATTTCATTCATTTTTCTTGACAGGAGCCAGAAATGTGTATCACCAGTTATTCATGAGCAGTCTACTTATGGATTTGAAATACAAAAAACTTTTTGCTATCCGCTTTGCAAGAGTAAGTGTCTTTCTTACAAAGAGCCATTACATGCCTAAACTGTCTAACCGAGAGAGTTTAGTTAGTATACAGTACTTCAAATGAACTGTTAGCCAGAATTGCTTTCCTTTTTTTGGAAGTGAAAAGTTGAAATAAAATGCTGACTACCTTATTTCTGTCTTCAAAATATTAGTTATAATAGCATCTCATCTCCTGGGAAGAAAATGGGTTTTCCAGGCTCCCCAGAACTAAAGCAGTTCAGATATTTTTGTCTTCACCATCGACTATGCAGGCTATCACTTCTTAAGAGCTAATCGCTTTTCACTGTTGAGGTGAAAAGAGTGCTGAAATTCAGTTGTGCTGATGAGTATTTCTGCAGTAACTAATATTTGAAATGCTTTAAATCGGCACTGCAAAATTCTGCTCACTTTGATGAAGACAAATAACTTTTTTGAGTAGAAAATAGAATATTAGGCTTTATTATGAAAATGAGTAGATCTCATGTGTAAGCAGATTAGCTTGTCATGTTCTTTGTACAAAATATCTATATAATAAGAGCTACTCTTCCTTTTATTGTGGCATTAAAGTTTCCCAGAGCAAACATTTAAATTAAAAAATCAGGTCAGTGTGGATTAGAGGTGAATTTCCCCTTGTTGTTTAGAATTACCGGCAGTTGCAGAGAGATTATATGGAGGATGATCACGAACGGGCAGTATCGGTGGCTGCTCTGTCTGTCCAACTCTTCACTGTACCTACTCTGGTGAGTAGTGCCTGTCTTTCTTTTAAAAACTGATAGTTGGCACTCCTTGCCTTTTTTTGCCTCCTTCTTAATAGAACTATGAGCGATTGCAGAGTGATTTTATGAAAGATGACCACGACAGAGAGTTCTCAATTGCTGACCTCTCGATACAGATATTCACAGTGCCTTCTCTTGTAAGTACTAAAAGACCAAAAAAGGAAATCTTTATTTGTTAAAAGCCACTCCAGGTTCTTGAATCAAGACTGCAGATTTCTTTTATCATTACTGTGGAAGTGCAGGGCACTGCTACTGCACAGCAGTCACTTGTTGACGTACATTGTTATGAGTTTAGAATTTAAAGCATTCAGCATTGCAAAGTTTGAGTCTGAGTTCCCAGAGCGGGCTGGGTACTTTTGGTTTTTCTTTTTACATTTTTCTTTTACCTTTTTTAGAAAGGTACTTAAATTTTTATTTAGAAACACACACAACATGTTTAAATCCCTCATCAAATCTACATTATGGTTTGCATGTCCGTTTCAGAGCATACCATTCTGGTGCAGTTTTATAAATGATCCACTTTATGTTAATTTTCCAGTCAACAGGAGTGCAAGCAAGAATTGTCTCATGATATTCCCTACTTCCTTTGGTACTTCTAGACTCAGACAATGCCTTCTTTGAAGTTTCCAGTTAACTTTTGTTACGGTGCTTCAGGCACGGTTACTTCCCCTAGCTCACTAACTCTCATGGTCTTTAACCAGCTTACGCTTGTTTGAGAAACATCTTTTTTTGCTCCAATCTCCAAATAAGTCTGTCTTTGCTTGTGTTATGAACTAGACAAACTTTGGAGCTGTACTGTCTGTTTTTCATAGACAGAATTGTTTAAAATTTGAATGCTTCTGAATCTTTCCATATTTAATCAGCTTAATTGAGCTCTAAAATTCAATAGTAGCATGACAGTTTTGATACTGAGCAAAATTGTTTTTCAGTTTCCTAGGGATGGATGTTATTTGTGATAATTCAACAGGACCTCAGTACTTTGTTTCCATGGTTCAGGGGCAATATTGTGTTACCTCTTAATTTTGATGCTGTCAATAAGAATGTTGCCAATATTCAGACTTACAGTTAGACTTAACCAACTAGTATTATTCAAATGGTTTTGGTATTACTTTTTCCTTTGGCAGATGGGGTGGTGGAATATGTGTATTAATTCTTTTTTTTTTTTAAAAAGGAATTTCAAACATTTCCTTAGAGAATAACTGCAGCGTCCCTTTTACATGTTTTCTATTTCAAGAGCATGCAAAAAAAAGTAAAGCAAATTGGTTTTGACTGTTCTGTAGAAGGATAGAATAGACTGGTGACTTGAAAGTAATTATGATAAACTCCTACCATATGAGTTAAAAATTTTTTTTAATATATTTAGAGCCATTCATTCTTAACTGAATGAGTAAGTTGAAGAATGTAAAACAGCCCCACCACCCCACAGTAACATTTTCAAACTGATCTTAGTAATTTAAGAGTTTGAGCTCTCAAGTAACTGAGGTTTTTTGGTTTGAGGGAGGATGGGTGGTTGCATTGGTGACGTTTTGTTTTGGGGTTTTTTTTTGTGGAAAATGTTAACCGTTAAGATTCCACCCCCACCCACCCCTGTAGCATTTTAGAAACTGAATTTTGGAGTGTCATTAGCAGCTGTAGAACTCAGAAGCTTTAGTCAACAATCACAGTGTCGCTGATGTAGATCAGAGTGGCCAATCTTCTCGAGTCTATCAGCTACGTAATAAAATCCTCATGAGATCTGAGAACTGCGAGACTCATCCCACTTACCTTGTAGAAACAACAGAACGTGGGAGTTGTGGAAGAGTTTAAGTAGGAGACAGTTGTGACTTATTAGTGTCCCCTACTCTGTTGTGGGGTTGGGGTAGGTTAGGTTGGGTGTGGATGACCATCTTTTGTCGGATTTTGTTGTGTCTGTTGATGTGTTTCGTACAATACATGGATATATGCCATAGCCCTTGAGGGGAGTCGTAAGTCATTTCATGTAATTTCCACGTGGAAATTGCACTATACAGTTCCTGAGCAATTCGGAAGATCCACTGTTCACCACAGCGCTTGACTGTAAACAGAAAACAGAAGAGCTGTCACTCCCCTAAAGGGCTTATACTTAAATTATATGAGACAACACATACTTAAAGGGAGGTACAAGTTAATTATAAGACATGTAATAACATATGTCCTGTGTCATAATTATATAGGTTAGCAGGAGCCTAACCATAGTCAAACTTCTGTACAGAAAGGATCTGAAGAAAGATCTGGATTATGATAGTTTGTCTAGATTACTTTTTTCTTCTGTGAATGTTTGGAAGATTGGCTTCTAATATGTTCTGCTCTTTTAATTATTGATATAACTATTTTGGATAAAAATTAATGTATTTTATAAACTTCCTGGTGCAGTGTGAAACTCTTGTTAGCTGTGTCTGTTAATTACAGCAAATTTCAATGTACTTTGGCATAGGCTCGAATGCTAATAACAGAAGAAAATCTCATGACCACTATCATCAAAACTTTTATGGACCATTTAAGGCACCGTGACATCCAAGGCAGGTTTCAGTTTGAACGTTACACTGCTCTGCAGGCTTTCAAATTCAGGCGTGTTCAGAGCCTTATTTTGGATCTCAAGTAAGTATGTTAACTATATGCTGATTTGATCAATTGAGGAAGGGGGAAAAAAAAATAAAATTAACACTTGCATCTTTCTAATGTACCCAGGTATGTGTTGATCAGTAAGCCAACTGAGTGGTCAGATGACTTGAGGCAAAAGTTCCTAGAGGGTTTTGATGCCTTCTTAGAATTACTCAAATGTATGCAGGTATGTAAATCTGAATTACAGAATTTCGCAAAATTAAAGCAGGAGGTTAGCTATCATTGTATAAAAAATGGAAGAAATGTAATGTACTCTCCATTTTATAATTTCAGTGCAACATAACACCTGGAGTTGTCATGTTATGTTTCAGGAAACATCACACCTAGCTTTCTTATATGTAATTTGTTGTAGAGGGCAATAAAAAGGAAGAGTGGTTTGAAAAGAAAAGTGTCATTTTGCAGTTGTAGAGGTAGATGAGACACAATTGTGTGAGTGAAATCTGGTTCATCTTAACCAACTTTCCCTTATAGCGAGAACTCCAGTTACTACTTGTGTCAGCAGAGTTGCTCCTTGGATTGAGAAATATGTAGTTCATGACATACAAATAGACCTCTTTGCCATGTAGTTTGGTTTTTTTTTCTTTCCCCAGCCTTTTCTTATACCATGTTCCCTTAAGAGGAGTATTTTAAAAGCAGTGTAGCTTTTACAATGGCAGATTGACTGTATGATCGGTACCATATAAGTCAGAATTGCTCCTGTCTTTCAGTACTTCAATAGCATGCCTTTCTCAGTACATAGCTTTCATTAGTCTGTTTATGATTAGTCTTTTGAATATATTGTGATCCTCAGGTCAAACTGTGTTTTTTTTCTTCTTACACCAAGAGCTGATTAGGTACTGTAGTGCCCAGTCTTTAGGTAGTACTTAACTGCATTTAATAGCACAACCCTAGACAATACATTCAAAAACCAAAATATGTGTGTAAGATAATGTATGTATGCAAACGCTGTTGTCCTGCTCATAATACTGAAATCTCTGCAGGTGTTAATAATGAATAGAGCTTGTATCCAAAACCGTTCCTGTCCCAGTCGTCTTCTCTTTCAATTCCTGTTTCATTTTCTTGTTATTATTTTGACGTGTATAATTCCTTTTCAGATGGTCCCAAGCTTCTTTTTTCCTATTGCAGTAACAATATATTTATAAGGACAAGTAACCACTGTCTCACGCTTAGGCTAATGTTGTCAATGTGTTTCAGGGGTATGTTGTTGAAATGCGTAATTCTTTTTGTTCTAGGGTATGGATCCAATAACTCGTCAAGTAGGACAACATATAGAAATGGAACCAGAATGGGAAGCAGCATTCACATTGCAGATGAAATTAACGCTTGTTATTTCAATGATGCAGGACTGGTGTGCGTTAGATGTAAGTTCCTTCTGAATTGTTTTTCCATGCGAATTGTGAAGGGGGGAAAAAACCTACATTAGTATGTGTAACTATTAATCTAAATGCATAACTGCACCATGAGCTAAGGTCTTCTCTGAGCAAGTGCAAATCTTTTCTGTATTTAAACATGTCCTTTATAGCTTGAACTGACCAATTCATAAGAATGTAGTTCTTATTAAACTTTTAAAAAGCCTTTTAAAAATATTGCAGAGAGAGTTCCATCACACATCTGAAAGCTGTGATCATCAAAACAGTATCAGGTTACAGTTTCCAGAGAAGAGGGCATAGAGGAATAGGCCCTGGATCTACCAAATGGTGCCTGATTATAAATCAGGTTTCATAAGTGTTTCAAGTTTTAGGAGTACAGAACTTCAGCATAGTAAAATATGGCTGCGATCCTAGAATATTTCAACATTCAAGCTGGCTTTAATCTGTCACTGTTAGTTAATGTGCAGGTTTTACTAGCCTAGCATGATCATTGCTCAGAAAGTTCACAAACAACTGGTGGGTGTTTTCTCTAATCGGACACATCGGTATGAGTTTTGCAATCTGTACCCCCATTAAATTCATCTCCTTTTGTTGGATTCCTTATCTTAATTTTGCAGGACTGTTAATAAAGATAAAAATCCCAAACCAATCAGACTTTTTTACATTGGCTGTATTATTTTGCAGATCTCTGTTTTTTTCATTATCTCTTTAAACTGCGATCTTTCTTTTAGGAAAAAGTATTAATTGAAGCTTACAAGAAATGCCTGACTGTTTTGATGCAATGTCATAGTGGTTTTACTGATGGAGAACAGCCTATTGTTCTAAGTATGTGTGGACATTCAGTTGAGACCATCAGATACTGTGTTTCTCAGGAAAAAGTTAGCATTCATCTCCCAGTTTCTCGTTTACTTGCAGGTATGACCTCGTTTAAAAATATTTCAGGAAATGAAAAACGGTGTATAAATGTAATTTGTGTTTATGTGTACATAAGGAACCACACAACAGTTGTTTAAAGCCTGAATAGGATGCATTTTGGCCAGTTTCTAGCTGTTTGATAGACTCTAGGCTAAATGTTCCCAAGCATTGGAGAAGCTGTTAGAATTTCGGGCCTGGGGGAGGTTGTCTCATGCCTCTGGATCTGTCAGTGGGATGTGTTGTAGGCAGTTACTGCTGATTTTGGCACTTGAGTGAGGCAAAAGAAATGCAACAAAATATGGACTGTAGTTGGCTCTTTTTAAACATGTTTAGCTGTCAGATTGAAAAAACTAATCAACATTCTGTTAGAGAACAGATTTATCAAACAGATGTGTCACCAGAAAATTAAGCTTTGTCTTTTGCTTTGTATTGTGCCTATGTTGTTCAACAGTTTTGTTGAAAAAAGGTTGATGAATTTTAGTTTACAGAATCGGAAAGTCATATGATAAAAATAAACTCACGCATAATGAAGTGAATGGCTGACTCTGCAGCTCAGAGTCAAATAACACTAAATGTTTGAATCTTTAAGCAAACCCCTTGTAGCTTTAAAACAAAGCAAAACAGAAAACTCTTGTGTTTTGTAGGGCCCTCATTACAGTTCTTGACATGTTTCATAAATCTCTAAGGACTGA
Source organism: Chionis minor (assembly GCA_013398295.1). NCBI lineage: Eukaryota > Metazoa > Chordata > Aves > Charadriiformes > Chionidae > Chionis > Chionis minor. Next base: position 48,803 of record VZSF01002477.1, read on the forward strand.
TAGAAAGGATGCAGTATCTGTTGTTGATAACTTATGGTGATAGACCAAAGACTCTAGCCTGTCACTGAGGGGATGTGAGAGGGTCAAAAGAAAGGCAAAAATCTACTTGTACTGCAAGTTTTATACAGATACAGTGGGAAAACTTAAAATATCCTAAAATGTATGCTTTTTTTTCTTCAGGAAATAGCGGTGTAGCTCCAGGGTGATAAATTTGCAGAATTCCTTGTAGCTGTGTCCAGAAAATGGTCCAATAGTAAATTAGGTGACCTTTTTTGTCCTATTCGAATTATATGAAATACCATGTGTAATGTTATGTATTTGTTTCATGTATTTATGTAGGCTTACATGTTTTGCTGAGTAAAACTGAAGTGGCATATAAGTTTCCAGAGCTGCTACCACTGGTATGTAATTAAATGTACCATATTCATTAAATCTAACTAACTCTGAATGTGAAATTGGTCAAGTAAGTGTAGGATATTATTAAATAAAATAAAGGACTTTTTTGCTGTGAGTTCTGTTCAGAGAGACTATCTTTAGTAGATGAAATTACCTCTTAAAAGATTAATGTCTAGATATTCACGCTTGGAGCACAAGCAACCTGTATTGCCCTTTTAAATAACTTAAGACTCAGGTTTAAGGTTTTTATTTTGTTCTTCGTGCATTCTTTTTGTCGTAGAAACTTTTTAGGAACTCTGGCAGAATCTGGTTCCTTCTCCTTGGCCTGGGTTCTAATTTCCTACCGCAGCTGTTTCTTACTTCCTGCGTGTTCTTATTGATATAAAGTTTCTTTCAGGGGAAGTTAAAAAGAGTAAGAAAAGTTTCATTAAGGGGAAGTTAAAAAGAGTAAGAAAAGTTCAAAGAATATTTAACCTTTGAATGAAAGAAAGCAAATGACAATGTTATTAAAGAGAATGTAAGGTTGGTCAACAATAATTGGATAGATTGTGAATAGGCTCATCAAACTTTTGTAATACACATGTTGGATTTGCTTCTCTTCTGTATTGCCAAAATATTTGGATGAACACAAATATCATCCTCCCTCATTTCAGTCCCATTTTCTTTTCTTTTCTATGTATATATCAAAATATTGCGTTTTCTTAACGCAGAGTGAACTTAGCCCACCTATGTTAATAGAACATCCTCTACGATGCCTAGTCCTATGTGCCCAAGTGCATGCAGGGATGTGGAGAAGAAATGGGTTCTCTCTTGTTAATCAGGTAAGTATGTAGTAGCTGAAGAATCACTATTTTCTGATAAATCCCCCAAGATAATTTCAGACCTCAAAACCTCCCCTTTCTGTATTGATTTCAAATTTCACTTATGTAAATCTTAAGGAAGTCAATGCCAGGTAGGCATTTATGTCAACAGTCACATCATTTGAATATTTGTGCTTTTAAACTGGTCTTTGATTTCTGAGTCAGAAGTTGCTTTTTTGTTGCAGGACTGCTACAGTGCTCAGTGAAGTTAGTGCTCTGTGCGTAAAGAAGGTTCAGTATAATGCAGTTAGTGACTCCTAGTCTTTTTCCTGTATACTGTCCAACAGCATCGTGAAGTGCAGAATTAGATCTGTGCATCTTCGCTAATGCATTCATCACCTTCACATAAAAGGCTCTCAAATATAAAAATATGCACCATTACGATATAACTATTTATGTTTGTAAATTAATTGAAATCCAAAGATCACACAGAAGTATTAGAACCAGCGTAGAACTGAGTCTTGGCTTTTATCTCTCTTACTTCTTTCATTCTTCAGGAGACTAGTTCCGTCCATCTCTAAATTTAGGTTCTCTGTCTTTGTACAAATTAGGTCTCAGGTGTTTCAAGCATAACAACTACAAAATGGGTACTGTAGTGTCATTGCTAGCCACCAAAAGTGATTGTCCAAAGTGATTTTCTCAGTGAGACAGAGATTAGAACAGAAATAGGATTTAGTTCTGTGAGGCGTTAACTTGATTTATTTGCACGAAACTTCTTTCCCTCCCACAAGCTCGCATTTTCACTAGATAATTGCAGTGGATGTGTACCAGGAGGCTGAATTAAGCTGCTCAAACATATTATATTCTGACACTTCTTGCCTCTTAACCTAAGGGATCTTTATAAGGTGATGTCCTTTATTGTCATTATTAAAGTGAAAGGAGCTTTAGTTAAGTACAATTATAGCAGCACCCATGTTACTGTAGACACACATCACATCTGAAATTTCAGCATAGCTTTTGATAGAGAAATAAGTTAATTTTGCTTGGTTGTCAGCATCTTGAAGTTAAGAGCCCGGTCTAGTTTAGGTAATATGGCTCCCACAGTCTGGAAGTCCTTCCTCGCTCCTCTGCCTATGGAGAGCTCATGTTCAGCCAGCTCCTTTTGGATATTTTCCCAGAAGATAGGAATGACATCTATGCGTGGACTGTTAGTGCAGGGAACAGAGGGAAGGCATGCCTAGTTCTTGTCCATGAAATTGTGGTGAGAAATTATGTGTCTCTAGAGGGAAGTTTGCATGCTGAAAATTGTTCTTAGTCCCAGGCAGAAACTTGACAGCCCTCTTGATTTTTTTTTTTTTTTTTTTTTNTCCTTAATTGTGGTAGAGTCAGCCTTTCCCACATCTCAGCGCCATGCAGTGATTGCGATGTTGCTCCTGCTTAGTGCGGTACCGTTGAGTTCGCTCCCAGGATGGTTTGGGTTAAGTGTGGTTCTATCACAATATTAACATTTTGCTGAAACTGGCAATTCCTGCAGTTCCTGAAAGATTATATCTCAAATAATTAAGAACAATTCACGGAGGAAAGAAAGAACAGTTCTCCAACTGCAAAGGCTTTTTGTCCTGTGAATTTCAAACAGTTAATTGCTAAACAAGTAGATATGTTAAAATGTGTCCCAAAGAGGTACACAAGATTTTTCATTCTATGTTTATGCAATCTAGACCTTGGATCAACACAACCTAGCCAGCAACTATGCTGTTTTGTGCTATATAAAAATGCTTTTTGCATACAAATATATTTGTGTATTTTTTTCAAATCACAGATTCATTTTTTGTTTATTAATACTGTATAGCAAAGTCAGTTTTTCCAGAATGAAAATAATTTTAGATTAAGATGTTTTTTAATTATTGTGCTTTGGGGGTTTTTTTGTTTCAGATTTATTACTATCATAATGTGAAGTGCAGGAGGGAGATGTTTGACAAGGACATAGTAATGCTTCAGGTAACCACATATACCAGCTCACATTTTTATCAAGTATTTTCAGGATGTGTGCATTTGTTTTTAGCTCCATCAGAACTTTTAAATGACAAGGAAAACAGTTTTTGTGGAAGTACTTCTATTTTTTTATTGTATCTGTGTCTTTATGGGATAATTTGTAAAGGAAATACTGTTGATGTAATCCTTATTTTTTAAATACACTGTAGAAAGTGCAGAATTCTCTGTGTAATGCATATGTTATGCTATATCTTCAAGAACGTAATATTTTAACTAGTGGGTTGTACTGTACTGGCAGTTGTGTGAGTCTGCAGGTCTTCAGTAATGTACTCAATGTGTGTGTTGTCTCTTCTCCCTGCCTTCAAAGTTGGCATCTAAAATGCTGGATAGAAAGTGGAACCCCCTATACTGGTGTTTGATTTATTTATTTTTTTTCCTGCAGAAGAAATTTTACAAATCTGGCAGTCTACGTAGCTCTGATACAGAGAGGTGTCATGCATTACTTCAGTAATGAGAGTGACAAAAGCTAAGATATGCAGCTTGGGATCCATAGTTCACGTAGATAGCAAAATCTTTCTTAGGAAGTCCCTCAAATCTTATCCAGAGTTAGCAATACCCAATATGATGTGTACATCCTGAGTTACTTCGGCTTTCAGACATTTTCCCTGACTCTTGATCTGCCCCTAATTTTTAATCATCATCTGCAGCTGCCCATTTGGGTAGATATCCTTCAGTTTTGTTGGAAATTATTCTGTCTTAAAGACAGTCCCATTAGCAATGGTAAGCTAATGGCAAGTATGTATAGTTGGCTAACTTAGATACATTGTTTAATGAACGGAAAAAATGTTGGTCAGTAGTGTTCAGAAATGGAAGTAAATGTTTGTGTCTACATTGAAACATTAGTATTCTTCTTTCCAGGAAGGTCTGGGAAGTCTTGCTAAAGTCTTCAGCCTTTGTTCTGAGGACTGGAATTCGTGTTTGAAATCTTTGTGCTGTATACCAAGTGATATTATGCCTTCTAGAAGCTGAGCCAGCAGGAACAGGATTGTAGAGACAAAACCAACCAACCAAAAGTCTTTCCCTGAGTTATATTTAGAGTATTTGAGGTAGAAGAAATAACTTTGGATATTTTACACTTTAAAGGATGTCAAAAATTATTGATAAAGCATAGAATCCTGCTTGTCAAATGTGCTGTCACTTGTGTTATTGGAGTCCTAATTGAGTAAACTTAAGTAATTAAATCTTCATGGTCAGGATGGCTAGAGAGAGGAATTAATTTCATAAAGAATATACTGTGAATATTGTATATAAATATACAAACATGCTATAATACCCAATCTATTTTCTGTTTATAGTATTTTTTTTCTTTAATAGACAGGTGTGTCTATGATGGATCCAAATCACTTCTTGATGATAATGCTGAGTCGCTTTGAACTTTATCAGATATTTAGTACTCCAGACTATGGCAAAAGATTCAGCACAGAAAATACTAACAAGGTATTTTATGTACTACTGCAGTCTGCAGTAGTAGAAAATCTGCAATTTTGTTTTCAAAACTGTATCAGATGCTGTTGTATCGAGACTGTGCAATTTCGTGTTAAAAAAGCAGTACCTATTGTATTCAGATTTTGCTTGACCAGTTTGAAGTATGCATAAATACATTTACCCGTCAAAGTGGTAAATGTCAGGAATTGATGTGTAATTTTTGCATTATTTAACAACGTTAAGCCAGTTGTGATTGCATTTCAGCATAGCTTAATTTGGGAGTGCTAAGGGTGAAAAAGGCAATGTTTTCAAGCACTGAAAAAAATATTTTCAGGATATGAAATAATGCTTTTACGCTTAATTGAAAAATGTAAATTCTTCTTTTTTGTCTGTTTATCTTAATTCAGGATGTTGTTCAACAAAATAACACTCTTATAGAAGAAATGCTGTACCTCATTATAATGATTGTTGGTAAGTTCAGAATACATTTAATTAATTTTTTAAAATTTAGTTTCTAATGGTCTGGAATGAGCATTGTTCATTGTCATCTCAAGTTCAGTCCTATTTTGAACTTTCTGTAGTTCTGACTTCTTTCCTAGGAGAAAAGCCTTGAAACCAGCTTAGATTATCATAATGAAGTTTTGAACACTGGTGGGTGAACACAAGGTTTCACAGAAGACACCTGTTTTCCAGTCTTTTCCGTTAAGTTGTGAAAAATTATGTTTTGTTTTTACAGGGGAAAGATTCAGTCCTGGAATAGGACAGGTAAATGCAACAGAGGAAATCAAACGAGAGATCATCCATCAGCTGAGCATCAGGCCCATGGCTCACAGTGAATTGGTAAAGGCATTACCTGAAGATGTAAGTAACATGGGGGAGGGGGAGGCAACTTCAACTGTGTAAGGCTGATTTGCTGAAAATTTTTCTTACATGAGTTTATTCCACTTAATGTGGAATGGGAGCAGAATGATTCTGTGAAAAAGGAGGTTAGCTTCAGTACAGGTTAATAGTTGTCATGGAGAAGGTAGGAAAGAGCTATGGAAGAAAAAATAACATATGAAGGAGGCAGAAGTCTGAGAGCTTCTTCGGCTCTTTTTTCTTTTTAATACTGTTTTTTATCAGGCCATCTGGCCAGCAGTCTCTGCAGTCTGCTTGTAAACCCTGGATTAGATGTATGAAGTGGGTTGTTGGAGCTATCCAGAAATATAAGCTGTTACATTTTAAAGCCTTACAGTAATTGAAGAGACATGAAATCAGACACAGCATAGCGACTTGTGTAACATAAGTTCTTCATTTGCATGGACAGAAGCATTTACCTGAATTGTGGTATGAGCGGTTTTGTAGGATATCAAAGTTTTTTTGTCCCCCCCTTTTCTTCTTAATATTTTTGAAATAATCTTTTAAACATGATTTCCAAAGGCAGTCAAAATTCAAAACTTCATCTTTTACTATACTGGTAGTACTTCTAATGATAAATTCAGAAATATTTTTCATTATTCTAAATATTTTAAACTTAATTTGAAAAATAAATTTTAGCATTATGATTTTTTTTTTAAAAAATGTTTTGAAGTTGGACGAAAGAGCAAACTAGGATTTAAGCTAGAGTTCTAAATTGTATTGTCAGTCTTAAATACTCTTTCCCTGGCCTGTTATCTGCTGTGAATATGTATTGCAGGAAGGGAGTGGGAATATTAAAATGTAATTTGTGTATGAAGTAGTGTTACATATTTGAGCTGATTTCTCCTGCTGCTTTTTGTGGTGGTTTTACTGGTTTTCAGTGATTTGTCTTTTTAGCTTTCCTATGTTTATTTCATTTTAAAGGCCTAGAAACCAGAAATATTGACTGTGTATTCCTAAGATATGCAGAGTAAGCGAACTTAGAGTTTTCTTTTGTTACTGTTACACCCAAGTTTATTATGACAGGAAAAACCAATAAAAATTAAGCACTTAAAATGGTATGATTTTTTTTAAAAAAAACTTTTTGCAGAGATGGTATTCCTGAACGTATTTTCATGATATGTGCTTTAATGTTCTCTTTGGTGCCAGTAAAATGACTTTTGTACTGTGTTCATTTTGCATGTTTATCAAGTGTTGTATGATATTTGAATGTGTTTAATTCAAGAACTACAGTAACACACTGTCTTTCCTTTTCACTCAATGTAGGAAAACAGGGAGACAGGAATGGAAAGTGTGATTGAAGAAGTGGCATGTTTCAAGTATGTTTTCCTTTAATATTTCAACTTTAAAAATGGTTTATCTAAATTAGTGAACATGAGAGAACATAAGAAAGGGGACTGGGTCATGGTGTTTTCCATGTCTTTACTCATTACATACTCATACTCATTTATTCTTAATACTGTAACTTATATGATTTCTAGAATCTCTACTGAGCAGTGGTTTTTAGCTATTCTAGTTAACCATTTGTGCTTAGATGTTAATAACCAAAGAATATAAAGAATTTTTTTGTTTTGCTTTGTTTTTGTAGGAAACCTGGATTAACAGGCAGAGGGCTGTATGAATTAAAACCAGAATGTGCCAGGAACTTCAATCTATATTTCTATCACTTTTCAAGGGCAGAGCAATCAAAGGTAACTAGAAATTTAACTTTCTGGGGTTTATTTTGTGTCTCTTTTGGTTTGCTTTTTTCCAAAGCTTAATTCTGTGAAGAATTATTATTAGCTGGTTAAAAGTTAACTTTAAAAGTTAACTTATTTGAGAATGTTAAAAAGTTCACCCAAGATTTTGCAGTGATTTTTGTGCCACTGGAACCTGTACCCTATACAAAGCTGATGAAGTCGGAGGGCCTTCAGGAGCTTGTTTGTGGGTTCTCTTACATCTTATTTTACTGAAAGTATTTAAACAATCTGTATTTTAGCTTACTTTTGTGGAAAATACCATTTTAGCTCAGACTTGTCTTACAATTTTGTGCTAGAAAAAAGGATCCAGGCTGGCTCAAGATGAAAGATTAAGTTTGAAGATGCATGCCCTACTTTGCAAGTAGAATGTAAGACAAACAGAAAAGACATGGACGCTTTCTTGTTTTATTTTGAGTCTGGGAAAAAGGGGAAAACCGGTAACAATGTAATAAAGCATGAATTTTTTTTCTATTAGGTTTCTTTTTGTACAGGTTTTGAGTAATATTGGCATAATTCTTCTATTTCAGGCAGAGGAAGCACAGAGAAAGCTGAAAAGACAGAACAGAGAAGATACAGGTATTTCTCTTTGAGAGAAGATGGGAGAAGAGGGAAGCACCTATCAAACTGTATACTGCCCTGACACTTAGACTAACACCCTGTTCTTGGGCTAGCCAGAAATTGCTTAGAAATGTAGTGATTTCCCTTATGTCTCCCTAGTTATAGACAGGAATCTGATCCCTCATGGAACTAGGCTTCTGAATGGCTTATTTCTTTGGCTTTTCTGTTACGTGAAAGCCATGTTGAATGTTACAGCCTATTATCTGTAATACTGTTTATCAAGCGACTGCATACTGTCTTGGGTTAAGCTGTTTGAAAATCAGATGTTTCATACGGGCGTTGAAAATTTTAGAGATGCTGAAATGTCAAACATGCAAATTTCCCTTTTAGCGCTTCCACCGCCAGCTCTTCCTCCTTTCTGCCCACTTTTTGCAAGTCTGGTTAATATTCTGCAGTCTGATGTCATGCTGTGCATTATGGGAACTATACTGCAGTGGGCAGTAGAACACAATGGCTATGCCTGGTCAGAGTCCATGCTGCAAAGGGTATGTTTTCTCATTTAAAATTATGCTTATGCTAAAGGAAGGAATATATATTTTAGCATTTTAACATAGGTTTATAGATCTGGGTTGTTCACGTGATATCTAACATATCCAGAATACTCTGAATGAGAAATAAGTGGTGTTTCCTGATATACGAGAATAGGGAAACCCCTCTCCCTCAGATTTAATTTATTTTTAGAAGCGAATGGAAGACAGTGGTAAATTTCTAATGGGGTGCACATGAGAAGGAAGAGTTCTGCTTGAAGCAGTTGAAGTAGTTAGTGTTTATTGTGTCAGAGAACCAGTTTATCTGAGTTGTTGCATATTAAGTAAAGCACATTGACTTTTTCTTGATGTTCCTTTGCTTATTTTCAGTTTAGGCCAAATCTCTTTAGAAAAAATCACAAAAGTACAGAAAATAATTTTCTAACTTGAAAATGTATCAGCTTTGGGAAACTCAGCTGTTTGTTCCTCACTGTTTATAGTGATCTTCAGAAACCTGGAGGGCTATTCGTGTTGGTCCAGGTTTTTGGTTTAGTGTCCAAACTCAAACTTTTCAAAAATATGGATGGATTTTTAAATAACACCTTGCAATGAAACTCCAGCTTTGAAATCAAATATTGATTTTTTTTTTTGCTGACATTCAATCTTATTGAGTGTATATTACCTTTTATAGCTAAGTTTAAATTAATGTAAGCATTTCTGTATAACATAAAAAGTTGAAAAAGGAATGGTATATCACTATTATAAAACAAGAAAAACTGAAGAATGTAGTTCTATGTAGATAAAGGGAGAATGCTAGGCTTTGGAATAACTGTTTGAATAGAATAAAATTTTAATTTTTATTTTTTTGAAACTGACCTAAAACATGCTCAGCTGTTTGAGTACCTCTGTGTTCTCTAAAATGTGTGGTTCGTTAGGGATCTGTCACTTGCTCAGAAACTCATGGCACTTTATATTCACTGGTGCCATGTGGTTGGACTATGTCTTTACTAAGTCAACCACTGTTGTCTTGGAAGCAAAGGTTAACATGAGATATTTGGAAGAGGTGGTCCATATCTGATGAGGCCTTGCTACATAGATGTGATAGACTGAGGAAATATTGACTATTACTTATTAAAACAAATTTTAAAAACTTCGAGACTTACATCAGGTTTTACCACTTTTTCTGTAGATACTTAGGCTGTTGCATTCCTGTTCTGCTACAGATTTTCCACTGATTATCCTTTCCTTACATGGGTTTACATGTTGATTCCAGGCAGTCAGTAATGCTTTTTGACTAGACCATCCTGCCAGTTTGTATTAAGTGGCAAAAGTGGTTGATTCAGCATGACAGAGTTCACCAAGATTTAAGTATTTCAGCTCTAAAATGCTATTCAGGCTATTTTAGTGCCTAATAGGATGATTTCAATTTTTAAATTCAAGGAGATTACAGCTTTTTACTGCCCTAAAAGTTAACATTATTTTAAAATGTGTTTCTAGAGTGTTAGAATAAATTTAGTTTAATAATTTTTAACTTTTTGTCAGTTCGAACTTGGATGTGAAAAGGATTTAAAGTGTACATCATGCTTCTGTCCAGAGTCTTGTGGTAATGACATGCCATTGCTAGGGAGAAAGCTAAGAAGCCCTGACTTCTCGCTCACTAGACAGGATGGCAAACAGAAAGATACAAGTGGTATAACGTGGTGGTGTGTTTTTTTTTTTTTTTTAATCTGGCAAAGTTCAAAAATTTGTAAACAAATGCTGTTCTTCCTATGTAATGTAGCTTTGGAATTACATATATAGAAATATCTTCCAATATATTCTTAATATATAATTTTATTGTATGGCTTCCTTGTCTCTTAACGAATTACCCAAACTATACGAAGAGATTATATGAATTATTTAAGAAAAGAAATAAAATTTACAATTTTTATCTAGGTTTTGCATTTGCTTGGAATGGCACTACAAGAAGAAAAACAACATCTGGAGAATCTCAGTGAAGAGAATGTTGTGACATTTACCTTCACTCAGAAAATATCAAGTATGTCTTTCTTTTCAAATGTATAGCAAATTTTAAATAACTGAAAATGCCAGTATCTCATATTTTATACTTCTGAAACGGTGTTTACCAGAAGAGTATATATGCTTATCCATCAAAATTTTACCAAGTTGTCTATCTAGATGTGCTTACATATGTGTAGATACTGTGATAGTAGCAATACAAAAGGCTTTTTCTAGAGGAGAAATCCAAAGGTTGAATAATTCCCAGTAAATCTGATTCTTAATATCTTTAAGTAGCCTCTTTACAAAGATTGCTGTATGTGATCAGATACAACAATTGCAAAAACTGCAATTGCTTTCTTAAATGGTCCGCTAATCTTCTTCTAATGGTCTTCTAATCTTGACTGTCCTTTATATCTTCCAACTAGTGCCTCTAGTTTTGCTAAGACTCTTCCATTTAAAATAGATGGAAAATAAAATATGGGAAGTTCTGCATTGCAGCTCCCAAGATGAAAACAGCCAGGGAGCACATACAGTGCGTTTGTAAGAAAATACAGTCAGTGACCAAGACTTTTGAGACTATTTCCTCTGACTTTACGAGATTTAGAGGGTATTAATGAAAACGTTTAAGGAGGGGGGAAAGAAAGTTGCATTTTGTGCCTATTTGTTGAAGGAATTCTTCAGCTGCTAAACGTAGGCAAGTGTTGTTTTTTGGTTTTCATTGTTTTTAATGTTGGTGAATGATTAGTTTATCAGGTAACAGTATAATCAGTTGTCATCATAATTTTTTCTCAGAACCAGGAGAGGCACCCAATAATTCCCCAAGTATACTAGCTATGCTAGAAACATTGCAAAATGCACCTCATCTGGAAGTACACAAGGACATGATCAGATGGATATTGAAGGTAAATCTATTTTATAACTGCTGAAAATCATGGAAAGAAGATTTTTGAAATTCTTATAATTTTATTGTGAGGATTTCCTTATTTCCCATGTTGATTTGTTGTACCTACTTTTTTTCCCCTCTTCTGGATTCCAACACTGAACGTTATCTGGCCAGCATTATAGTAAAAGTAGTTATATTCATGTCACAAACAAATTAAATGGTGTTGTTTTTGTGGTTTTTTTCTTACAGACTTTTAATACCATTAAGAAACTAAGAGAAAGCTCTTCTACCAGTCCTGTGGCCGAGACAGAAGGAAATATTATGGAGGAGGTAAAAGCAAGCTGTAACAGTTAGCTGATCTGGAAAAGGTCTGGGTTGTGACCAGCACAGGACTATATTACAGCTGTAAATCAGAGATAGGAAGCATCAGTGATTTCTGAAATCCTGTCTCACAGCTTATAGATCAAACCCATTTGTTTGAAAGACCTATTGGGAGAGTCCCTGGACTATTTTTCTTTGCTTTACATATTGTAGTCTCCAAATCTTTGGCAAGTTTACTGCTTAGAACTTTTTGTGGTACTGATCACGACACTTTCAGATTCCTTGGAAAGTTGTTAAAAGAAATGGTATCTATGCATTTTACCATGCAGGTCATTCCAGAAACTCTGCTGATTCATTTGTCTCGACACAACGTTCTAGACACTACAAAAAAACTTGAAGCACTGTAGTACATTTAGGAATACAGCTAGTATGGAGGAAGAGCAGCACTAGAAACCTGTCACCTTTTTATCTTATGAATGTTCAAAAGGATGATAAATACAAAATACAGTTAAAGGTTGAGGGAGAAAGGTACCCTTCTGTATCTGCAGTTCTACCTGGCACTGAACATGTGCTAAAGAAAAGGGGGTACAAAATAACTTTTTGGTAAAGGACTTTTCTCTTTTTATGAGGTGTTTGTTGTTTGGAAGTTAGTACAAGTTACATGTAGCAGTAGCTAAAATAAATTGTCTGTTGGGAGAAGAATTTAAAAATTACTGAGTGAACAATACAATTTCAGAGTTCACGTGATAAAGACAAAGCTGAAAGGAAGCGAAAAGCTGAGATTGCCAGACTGCGAAGGGAAAAGATCATGGCCCAGATGTCTGAGATGCAACGGCACTTCATTAATGAAAACAAAGAACTCTTTCAGCAAACTTTGGAAGAGCTAGATACTTCAACCTCCGGAGTACATGAAAATAGGTAAAGGAATCTCATTTACATTTTTTTCCTTTAATTTTTAAATCACGTTGTCCTATTGTTACTGCTTTAAAAAATGCTTTTTTGTTCTTGATGGAAAACTATTCCTAATGGGTTTTTTTGAGACCAAAAAAGCAGCAGTAAATAGAATGCTTTCCTCCCTCTTTCTGTCAAGGTGGTGGGGTAAATATTGATTCCTCCCTCCCTCATACCATCCTCAGTGCTCAACATAAACAGGCAAATAATTTTTAATATAAAATCATCCAATACATTTTTAATAATACTAGAGAGACTATGGTATTAAACATAGTAATTTGGAACTAGCTCATATGTCTGTTGAGGGTCGAAGAAGATCTGCTTGTAGCTGGAGATACAGTTGGATGCACGCTAACGATTTTGTGGGGAAGTGGAGAGTGTTTTCAGAATTTATGTCAGGTGCTTAAGGGATGATGATGATGGAGGGTTGCAGATGCAGTTTCTGTGTTAAACTGGAGTGGGTAATATTATTGGGAGGCCACTATTGGGAGGGTATGAATTTTTCTGGTATGTTCTATTTCTGGGGACATAGGAATTGTTGTATAAATGCCAAAACTGTTTTTGTCAGAGAGTGTTTGTCATAAAGCTAAAAAGCTCATTAATCACATTTAAGTCATGATCTGATTTGTAATGTTTTTCAAATAATTTACTCACTAGTATTCTTTGAATATTCTAGCCCTGTAATTTCAGATGCAAAACTCACAGCCTTGGGACCAGAGCAAACTAGAGTAGCTGAACACAGACAGGTTGTTATGTGTATATTGTGTCAGGAGGAACAAGAAGTTAAAGTGGACAGCAGGGCTATGGTCTTGGCAGCATTTATTCAGCGGTCGACTGTGTTGTCTAAAAATAGAAACAAAATTATTCCAGACCCTGGTAAGTAGTGTTCATAGTTATCTTTAATAATAATGAATATCAGAGTCACTGTAACAACCGCATGCTTTCTTTTGAGACCGTAGTGTTACCTTCTTATGTTAACTGTGTAACTGTGAATGATTTTGTTGTAATCAGTGGTGAAACTCCCGTGGTTTTAGTGAGGTAGAGATGTGTGTTCTAAATAACGTAAAATCACTGCAAAGCATTATGTAAATGTTCTTCCAGCCATTTATGACAAATTATTCGTAACTATTAAAAAAACCCTTTAAAATCAGAAGTGTTTGTTCTTAAAGTATGCCTGGAACATTAGAGAGAGAGGAGGCGTTGATGTAGTGCTGTAAAAGCACAAGATATACATTTCCTTCCTCTCAGTTACACAATCTGAAATGCCTTGCAGCAATAATAAAAAATGCTTGGATTTAGGTGACTTTGAAACAGATCACTGTGATCGATGGCATTGTTACAAAGGTTTCTCTGGATTCTATATACATAAAACACATAGAAAATTTCTGCACTTAATCATTTTGCACTCTCACTCTGAAGATCCATGTTCTTAGACTCATTGTTTCATGGTACTGATCCACCAAAACTGCAGGTAGATCTCGGGGACTTCTACTAGGGCCCAGCACCTCCGAAAGCTTGGTTTGAAGTCTTAAGTACAGTACATATGCTCCAAACAAAATGATACGATAATTGTAAATGATCTAAACAGTTTCAGTTGTTGTGAATTAGTAATATGTTTTATGCTTCATCAAATGACTTGTGATAAAGTTTAATAATAACACAAATGTGGTAAAATTTATCTGCAGTTAAATCTTTTGATAAATGCTTATTTCAAAAGTTGTTCAAAAACTAATGTTGTTTTGTTTTATTTTAAATACAGAAAAGTATGATCCGTTATTCATGCACCCAGATCTGTCATGTGGAACACACACAGGTAGCTGTGGACATATTATGCACGCTCATTGTTGGCAAAGGTAAAAAGCTGCATTTAAGTTTTTTGTCCAAATAGCATGTCATGTCATCCATTTGCCTAATGGCAATAATTTTAATGGCAAAATCGCTACTATGTGGTAAACTTAAAAAGGAATGTCATGACCAATTAAAACAGCTTTCTTTTGGGGGGAGGAAAAAAAAATCATAATAAAGACTGTAAACGTGTTCAAAGTAATTTTCATTTACTATCTGTCATCTTGGTAAAGAAGAATCCAAGGCCACGCATTACAGCTTTCATTCGCTTTGGTTGTTTATCCCTGTGCATAATCCCTTGTGGTGCACATATATCTGAACAATGAAGCTCAGATTTTTGGGGTTTTTTTGCAGTTCAGTAATAGACATATTGCTGTGGCTTGTTGTGCTCTTTACTGAAGTTTTAAATGGCAGTGCATCCCCTGCACTCTTAATTCCTTGATCATATTTAATTTGAAGTAGAAACATCTGCGACCTATTTCAAGTTCATCTTCAACATAAAGTCCATTTTATACTTTGGTCTTAGTTTTTTTTATAAAACCTTTTTCAATTCTTTTTATTTTTTGATTTTTGGAGGGGGATAAACATACTTAGTGTTATATGGTGCTTGCATTTGTCACATAGCATTCTATGTGACAAATGCAAACCATTCAACCTCTGACTTCTTCAGTTAGGCCCTTTTTTGGTCCTTGGCATGGTTCCTGAAGTGCTTGATTTAAAATTCTGCCATGTGTGAAGATTGTTGGGAGCTCCCAGAGATTCTGTAGCCGTAACCACGTGGTGATCCTAGGGCAGGTTTCATTTGTAGTCTTTAGTATCACACTGCTCACTGAAGATGTGTTCATCTTCTTGTGTAGCTCATGTGCAGTCCTGTGTGGTTGCCGTTAACTCCTGGAAGTGTCCTTAGATGCCTCAGACCATTTTTAGGTCATTGTCTGGCATGCTCTAAGCCATTCCAGAAGTTTCTGGAATATGTAGCAAAGCAGTGAATTCGGTTCCTTTTTCATATAGGATTCAGAGGCCTGCCACCAGTTTTTCCCATTGCTGCTCTGCTGTGGCCTGTAATGGAATATGCACATGGATAATGTTCATGGCACCTCCCTTAAAATTTTATGTAAAACTTTAGAATTTTATTTTTTTAAATCCTTCAACATTCTCTCTACCTCTAGCCCTCGTGACTTTTTTCCTAAATGGAAATTCCTAAAGTTCAGACTTAAATGTGATTTTAACAGCCCGATGAACTTCAGTGTTTTGGGGAATTTTGGCTGCCAAAAACTGGGGATAGACTGCAGCTAGTAATGGGATACCATCAGTCAGAGGGTAGAACTTTTTGCTTCAGATAATTTTCTTAATATATATCGGGGAAAAGGCAAAACAGTGTCTTCATAAGAATTTATTAATTTATACGTTAAAGTCATGTTTTAATAATTTGCCATTAATATCTTGCTGTTTTATAAAGGTATTTTGATGCTGTCCAAGCAAAAGAGCAACGAAGACAACAAAGATTACGAGTACACACAAGTTATGATGTAGAAAATGGTGAATTCCTTTGCCCTCTTTGTGAATGCTTAAGCAACACCGTTATTCCTCTGCTTCCTCCACCAAGAGTTTTGTTTAACAGGTCTGTTTGCTTTATAAATGTCCTCAATAAATGTAAAACCCCAAATCCCAAACAAGCCACAACCCCAAGACCCCTTTCAAAATGTTTATTATCTTCTGGTTTGGTAATGTCAAATGGATTGCCTGTGTGCTTATTTTGGTGTATGGACCTTCTTTGGTTATTGTACAGTGTGGAATTTAGGGCGTGAAAGGACAGTAAAGTGTAAGACCTGCAGGAAAAGAACCAAAGATAGACAAATATGCAGGCAACAGAGAAGGAGCCTGTTGAGAAACAGAAGAATATGCACTGCCTATGAAATACGAATTCTGTATATAATTTGTTCTTAACTAACATGTATTCTGTTTCTATATATTTTTGGACAGGTTAGACTTTTCAGGCCAACCAAACCTAGCTCAGTGGATCAAAACAATATCCCAGCAAATAAAAGCGCTGTATTTACTTCGAGATGAAGACTGTGCAAGTAAGTCTGAAGAAACACGTATATTTGTATGTGAAAATCATAGAGTCATTTAGGTTGGAAAAGACCGTTAAGATCATAGAGTCTAACTGTTCATCTAATGTTACTGGGTCCACCACCAAACCATGTCCCTAGGAACCATGTCTACATGTCTTTTAAATATCTTCAGGGATAGTGACTGAAACATTTCCTTGGGCAACCTGTTCTAATGCTTGATAACCCTTTCAGTAAAGAAATTTTTCCTGATATCCGATCTAAACCCACCTGTGGCACAACTTGAGGATGTTTCCTTTCATCCGATCATTTATTGCTTGGGAGAACAGACTGACACCCACCTCATTGCAAGCTCGTTTCAGGCAGTTGTAGAGAGTGATAAGGTCTCCCCTCAGCCTCCTCTTCTCCAGGCTAAACAACCCCAGTTCATGAAAAAAGACCAGGTGTTACAATTCTCCCACAGTGGGCTTGAGAGATGTAGCAAAAATGGCAAGTGTAGCTTGGAATTTCAGTTTCTGGTGATGTGCTCCTGCGCCTTTTTATAGTGTAAAAATTATGCATAGGTGAATAATCAGTTTTTTATTATTCTTTGTTTGTACAGGCAATTCTGGTAATTCCGAAAAAATGGATCAGCTGCAATTACCTGAAGGATTTAGGCCAGATTTCAAACCGAAGTATGTATTTACATCTTAATAAATCATTGAAACATCATCATGAAATGGTAACATGAAAATAGAATGTGACTTCTGTGCTAGATCTCACTAATCAAGGCAAAAATACGAATTTTGCATTAATTAGAAAAGTTGGTCCTATTATTATGATGGGATTGAAGTCCAACCCACAAGTAGTAAATAACGCAGTAGGATTTCAGAGGCGGATGTGATGCATGGATGTGCAGAGGTGATGCTGCTGTTGTATAAATTTCAACATCAGGATTAAGCTGTCTTTCCCTATTATTCCTGGATGAAGGACTCATCATTATAGCGCAGCACTACAAGTAAAACATCAAGAAAGACTATGGAATTCAGTGTATGTTAATATGTGATTTCAGATACTATGTCTGTTTGTATTTGAGACTACCCTTTCTTCACTTGAGAAAGTAATGAAATTCATTACATGGTACAGACATTTATCTGCCAACTGCACACAGAAATGCAAGACACCTGTCCCAGCTGATGACAGATTTTTCTATCAGTCACACAGTTCTTTTAATTTAGCCTTAACTGTATTATGTTGGAAGACTGGATATTCTTAACCCTAAAAAATAAGATGGACAAAAAATAACTGGGAGTGTATCTGTCACAGAAAAATGGTTACAGAATACCGGATCCAAGGAGAGATACCGGAGGTCTCACCTAAATTTTAAAAATCCATGTGTTCAGCTATAGGGTGAATGCTCATCATTAAAAGTACTGTGGTGGCAGTGGATTAAAAGTGAATTAGTGATACTGTTTTCTTTGTTTCAGGAATCCTTATTCTGAGAGCATAAAAGAGATGTTGACAACTTTTGGTACAGCAACGTACAAAGTAGGCTTGAAGGTTCATCCAAATGAAGAAGATCCACGTGTACCTATAATGTGCTGGGGAAGCTGTGCTTACACGATACAGACTATAGGTACCAGTGTATTCATTTTTCTCCTTTATATCTGAATTTCAGGATTTAGTTGAATTCATGGCATTGAAATATTTCGGGGTTTTGTTGTTTTTTTTTCCAGAACGAATTTTAGCTGATGAAGATAAACCATTATTTGGTCATTTACCTTGTCGACAGGTAAGGCTTAAGTAGCAATTCCTCTCTGAATCAGTGGAAAAAGAGGGAATTATGCTTCTTTAATGCAGAATATCTGGATTTTAAGTTGTGGTTATTTAGTAGTTTTATTTGTTGGATCCCACTGTCTAGTCAATCCATATCTGATTATTAATCTATGTAAAAATCAAATCTAGCAAAACTATTACTTTTTTTTTCCCTCTGTAAATGCATAGTTTAGTAAGGTCAGGGTTTCTCATGGTAAATATCAAAATAAGAATACTGGAGGGAACTTGTATATTTCCATAAACCTAACTATCTTTGTCATATAGACACTCAAACTGCTCCCATAAACTGCAGCTGAGGGGCCTGAAAAGAATGCTGGAAGTCAAAAGACCTTTTCTTATTGAGGAATTTCGTTAAATGTGGCAGTGTCTCTTTTTTTTTTTTTTTTTTTTTTTTTTTTTTTTTTAAAAGGATATCGCTNNNTTTTTTTTTTTTGTTTTAAAGGATGACTGCCTTACATCATTAACAAGATTTGCAGCAGCTCACTGGACAGTTTCATCTCTTTCGGCAGTACAGGGTCACTTTTGCACTCTCTTAGCATGTAAGTTCACCACCTTATTCTGGTTTTTACAAAGATACAGATGTAGAAAGATGCTTACAGAATGGCTGTTAGTCCTGATTACAAGAAGATTGTTTTATGTAGTGGTTTTAAGCAGCAGACCAAGAGATGGTATTTTCACATGTGTACCTATACGTATTTGATCATACTGTGGAGAGAGAGAGGGGAAAAAAAAGACATTTCTTTTGGTCTGCAGTTCCAAGATACATTTATATATTTCAAGAGAAGCCCACATATTTTGCTGGAAAGGAGTTCTCTTGATTCTTCCCAGCATTTACATTGCTGCTTTTAGAAAGGTGCCTGGAACAAAGGAGAACGAAGTGTGGTCCTTTACAAAAGAAAAGCGACACACTGGAACTCTAAAGAGGAGCAAATTAAGCTTAATAAAGTATTGAAGGGAAATGGGATATTTGCAGAGGTCTGTAATACATCTGCAAATTTCTCTGCCTTTGAAAAGTAGGTAAGGCAGGCCTTATTATGTAATGTCATATATTAGTTGAGGATTTTAATGAGAAGAGCCAAAAAGTTCCAAACTTGAAGCGTTTTTAGATACAGGTGAAAAGTGTGAAGTTCAGCCTAATGCAGTAATTACCCATGAGAGGACTATTCTGAAAGGGTATTATAAAATGGGATCATTTTAATATTTACAGTCAATAGAGCAGGGAAACTTTTAAAGTGCGTTCATATACTGAAATTACTAGTAGAATTGATACCAACTACTTTGGCAAACAGTTGGCAGCTTTATGGGGAAGTACTTAATTGACATCAGTTTGTAGCAGTAATGATTGAGCTGTTTTCTGTGTGAAGCAGAAGAGAAAACGTTGCTAGGTATTGGAGTGGAATTTGTAGTATATGGTGTTCTACATGCTTTGGGTTTTCAGTGTTTTTTCGAAGCTTTTCTTCCCTCCATCTGACAGAAGCAACTGTGCTGCTTTTATTTTTATGAAGGAAAAGTGTTTGCTGTTTTATTTTATATTTCCAGGCTAGGAATAAGGAAAACTATTAGCCTTTGATCTGTCAGTATTCTGCAAACTATTTATGAGTAAAGATAACTTCTTGAATAAAAGTGTGGGTTTGGAAGTCCCTTGCTCTGGTTGCAGTTTTGGTGGAAGCGTTTTTTAGACTTTTGGGTTGAGTTCTGTGGCTATATGCTTACAAAAGTAAAAGCATTTGAAATCTGAATGGTGGTGAAATGTTTGCCAATACCAAGAGCTTTAAAATGTTATGGATCTTCAGCTGTTAATTTTCTGGCCAGCAAGGCAGCGGTCTTCAACTGAAGAATTTTTAAGTTGTATTTGTCGCTGTAGTAGTGTTTTTAAACTTGGCAGCTTAATGCTTATGGCTACATTGTAAAACTATTCTCATAGCTGCAGTTTGAACTGTTTTATTCTAAATCAGGTTTTACTGCTTGGAGTAAAGAAGTTTGCAACTGTTCCTTGATTATTGTTTTAAATAGATAGTAACATTTCCAAGACATTTTATTTATGTTTGCTTTTAGATGGAGTTTTCTCCATTACTTGGAATTTATTAAGTGTGTGAATTTCTGTTGACAGCTGGAGTGCTTTAGTTAATACTTTGTGGTTACTGTGGACGTGAATAGTACAGATAGACTAATACCTGGGTCTTTCTTAGCTAGAGATAAAATAATGAATTTAAGAGACTCTTTAGCAATGCATTTTTGAGTCCTTAAGGCAAATGAGTTACGTGAGGCAAATTTAGGAAAGCTCGTAAAGCTAAGTGAATTGCAAAATTTTCCTTTGAGCAGCTCTCCAACAGACAACTAGTGTTTCTGTTTAGTCACTAGTGTTTGAGATTATTTCTGGGTCAGAGCTTGAGGTATTAACTCATTTTATCCCCCACTGGGAACCTAAGCAGTGAAAGAAAGTCACTATGGGAGTAGTGAATGGCAGGACTTACTTTGTTATAGTTACTTTGAGTTTGTTTCATTTCAATACAGTATAGTCAAGTAGGCAAGTCTTTTCCAATAATGTTGAACAACTCTTGAATTCACACCTTTCTGGTCAAAACAGCTACATTTGTATTTTACGTACTTTAAGCATATAAACCGAGGAGATGGCTCTCATTTTGTAACTGAAGTATGCTAAAATACTTTCATATGTATATGTTCTGTTAATTAATACATTTTTCTCTCTAAAATACTCAGCACTGGTGCCTAATGAAAAAAATGGAAATCGTCCTTGCATACTTGATATTGACATGTTTCATTTATTGGTAAGTATTCCGTACTGTGTATTAGTAATGTTTTGGTCCAGTAGGCACTATGTCAAAACTTCATTGAAAACTTTCTCTTTACTCTGAGTTAGGAACCTTTCAAAATGTTCAGGTTTTTAGTATTTTTTCACTCCTTAATACAATTTAAAGACTTTGTTGTTGTTGCAAGTATTATTATCTATAAATAAAGGAAGGGGTAAAATGAGGTGGAATGAGGTGAAATGTATACTCTCTGGATGTTAAAAAAAAAAACCCAAATAAAAACAAAAAAAACCTCCCAAAACCAAAAACAACCCCCCAACAAACCACAAATAAAAAATAGCAAACACTCCCAAACAAACAGACCCCCAAAAAACCGTGATAGTTAATCATTGTTCGCTTAAATAATGGTGTGCTCATTAGCTTCAAAATTAATCTTATGAGGTATGCTGCCTTCAAAGGGTATAGCCGCAGCATGAGCAGAGAAAATGGGAAGATTCAAAAAGAAAAGGGATGTACCAGGTTTCTTCTTTTCTTTTACAGGTAAGCTTGGTGCTCTCTTTCCCTGCCATACACTGTCAGGATTTTTCAGGGGTTAGTCTTGGCACTGGAGATCTTCACCTGTTTCACCTTGTCACTATGGCACACATAATACAAATTTTACTTACCTCATCAACAGGTAATGCCACTTTCTTTCAACTTTTCTTGAAATGATTCCTCAGATCTGTACTTGGAAAACACTTTAGGTGCTATTGATAAATGTGCGCTGTTAACAGTGGTAAAATAAAATTGCTGGTGCTCTGTCTTTCAGCCCGTAGAAGGTGCTGATGAATTGTACTCTACAGAAGTTCAGTCGTTAGTCTTTATTGCTTAACACTGGAGTTTTTTTGCAGCATAGCTAGTCATGAATCCTAGCTTTCCAGCTAATGTAGCAGTGCCTGGAAGTGTTCCCTGCGGAGACTTGGCTTGGGCGTTGCATGATGAATAAGTTGCAGTTAGTGAAGTAAGGAATCAACGTTATCTTCTGGCAGGAGAAACTGTATAAGGTGTAGTATGCCAAAAGCAATGAACTCCAAGCAAGGATACTAAGAAACCCAACCAATCAAACAAGTAAACCAACACCTTACGGGAGCTGAAAATAGCATAAACTTACCACATAAGATGTGCAGCAAAAAACTTTTTTCCAGTACATCATATTGTAGTACAGTGTAATGTTTTATTTGGTTTTGGCCTTTTTCTCAAAACTTGAAAAATTTACATTTTTGCTATGTAAACGTATATATTAAGTAACTTGCTTTTTATTTCTCCTTCAGAAGAGAATGGCATGGATCAAGAAGACACTGACAGTGAAGAGGAAGTAGCTGTGCTTACACTGTATAAATTTCTTTGCCAGTGTACAGGAAGGTAAAAGGGAAATCTTTTGATAAAATTTTATAATATTTTCTCCCTCCTGGACTCAACATTAACCACTGACTGAATTCTATATACTAATGCTGTCAAAGATGAGACTTTTAACTTGGGAACTCTTACATCTTGTTTCTTATCTGCTACTTTTAGATAGGAATAGTTACTTGAAAATTCTATGAGTTCCTTTGTGCTTGTGAATGTTATGCTCTGGAACAATTTTTTTAGTCGGTTTGCGGATGCGTAGAATATGGAATTGGCAGTGTCTGAGTACAGAAAACTTGTTAGGATCTGAAAAGTCTATGTAAAATCTTCCTTAATATTTACTGTCCCAGATGGTTACATTTTATGAACCTCTATGTCATTTTTTTTCTTGGAATTTTTTCTTGTTATGTTTTTCTTGGAATTAGCTTTGAAATAAACATTTTGTGTAATGTTTGTTTCAATTGAAGTTAGTAATTTTATATGCAGTATGACTGAAGATTTACTAAATAGAGCTCTTGGACTGAAAAGATTGAATAAAAGCAAACTTTTTTTATTGTGTTTTCTTAAGTGCCTTGAAAGAAATTTCCTCAGGCTGGCACCTGTGGAGGAATCTAAAAGCTGGAATCATGCCTTTCCTGAGATGTTCTGCTTTGTTTTTCCATTACTTAAATGGAGTCCCTGCACCCTCAGAAATGCAAGGTACTGTCTGCTTTGTATTAAAACAGATTTTCAAGAGATACAAACACTTATGGACAAAATAAGTTACATTTAAACTCTCTTTTCTGAAGAAGCTGAATGAATGAATGTGAATTTGTTACCAGTGCAGGGTTATAGCTACATTATTAAAGTGCGAGGAAATAGAGGGGGAAAAAAAAAAGAGAAAATAATTGTTTCCTATTTAAAAATGTATTTTTTAATATCAAGGCCAATGTCGTTCTAGATTATTTAAAACAGAAACTGATGCTCTTCTGTTAAAAAGTGAAATATTGATTATTTTAAAGCTATTGATTACTGTTTTCAAATGAGACCTGCTTTTGTTTGCATTGATTTCGTTCAAATCAGCATCCACTAATAATTAAAATCTCCAAATACACTGATGTTAATGTTACACCTCAAATGATCGATGTTGTTAACACACTTTACTGTCTTATGTGTGTGGTGTAAGTAGGGACCGAATGTAAATCTGAAGATACTACTACTACTGATAAGTAGACTCGCATTGCTTCAGGATTCCCATATTTAAAATAAAGTATGATACATGGTGCTGAGCTGATAGGAGAATAGCTACAGAACTTGCAGAATGCTTCCTTCATATATAGCTTCTGTACAAATTGTGTTTAAAATGTAGATTATTTTCATTTAACAATAGTAATGCTTAAGCATCAGGGGGGAAAGAAACCTCTATTTCTGAACTCTTGATTTTTCTGTAACAAGGTTTCTCAAGTTCATAGTCTGGACCAGTAGTGACCACTTGAGTTCTTTGTTACAGATACTCTAAAGTTGGGGTACAAAGTTCAGTTGTACTTCCAGACGGTAGGTCCGTGGGCCTTGAGGGAGTTGTTCATAGGAGATGGGAAGAGGAAGGCTTTGCTTCGCTTTGTTACAGCCCTCAAGTCACAGGTGCTTGGATGGCCCTGCAGGCCCACACCACCGAGGGGTGTTCTGACGGTGGCCGGTGCACTGGGTGTTTTGCTTTCCCTTCCCACTCCTCTGCCCCAGAACCCACTGATCCCACAACTGGCCTGTATCACGCTTCTCTGGTGTTCTGCTGAGGTCTGCGAAACAGCAGCCACTTGGCCGTGAGAGGGAAGTGAGCACAACTTTTATTATAATTGTCTTCACTCCTTTATTCAGGAGCAAAAGAGGCCGTGCCATGGAAGAGGTACCTGGTAGGGCCACGAAGATGATTAGGGGGCTGGAACTTCTTTCCTATCAGGAAAGGCTGAGGGAGTTGGGTCTTTTTAGTCTGGAGAAAAGACGGCTGAGGGGCGATCTCATCAATGCTTATAAATACTTAAAGGGAGGGTGCCAGGAGGAGGGACGAGTCTGTTTTCAGTGGTGCCCAGTGATAGAACAAGAGGTAACGGGCACAAACTCAAGTATAGGAAGTTCCATCTGAACTTGAGGAGGAGCTTCTTTCCTTTGAGGGTGGCAGAGCACTGGAAGAGGCTGCCCAGAGAGGTGGTGGAGTCTCCCACTCTGGAGACGTTCAAAACCCGACTGGACGCCGTCCTGTGCAACCTGCTGTAGGTGGACCTGCTCTGGCAGGGGGGTTGGACTAGATGATCTCCAGAGGTCCCTTCCAACCTCTAACCTTCTGTGATTCTGTACTCTTTGCCCTGAAAGCTGGGAGAGCAGTGGCCCAGGGAGTCAAACCAATAACACCAGTATGAGTATGGCAATCTGGCGGTTGTGTCCTGCGTAATATTTTAGTAGAGCTGGCATTGCAGGCTTTTGCATTGGCAGTTTCTGTATTTCTGAGGCTGTGGTATACGGCCTGTCGCTGACTGCCTGTCTTGGTTTGTGTCCCAGACTCCAAGGAGCACCAAGTAGCCATCTGATGGGCAACAGTGAAACAGAGACATACTAAGTTGTAAAGACCATTGAACTCTCCGTTTTGGCTCTTGTATGACTAAGCTTGAAATGTGCTTAGAGGGGAAGTTTGAGCGAAGTTGCTTCTGCTGGCAGTTTTCCAGCATGGCGCTCTGGTGCTTTTACTGACACTTTTCATACTTCACACCACATTTTGGGTGTGGAGGAATACAGTTAAAAAAATAGTAAACAGCTGTCTCATTTAGGGCTGTATTTCATGTCTTAATGTCAAATAAAAAAAAATGTAGTTTTGAGAATTTTAATTTTTTTTTTACAGTAAATGGAACAAACCAGTTTGAACACTTATGTAGCTATCTTTCCTTGCCAAACAACCTCACTTGCCTTTTTCAAGAAAATAGTGAGATTCTAAACACGTTAATAGAAAGGTAAGTCGTGTTTTTATGCTTAGTTTAAATATTACAAGGAATGCTGTGAGTATTCTCCCAAGAGTGCATATATGGAAATAAATAGTAGACTTTTTAAAACATTTGTGAAAGAACTGTTTTGAAAGAAATAATTTTGGTTGTAGAGATTATTGAATAGATGTACTTTGGAATTTTTACCTTTTTTTGTTTTGAAAGTATAGTCCATTGAAGTTAAAAGCTAATTTTTTTCTTTCTTGTAGCTGGTGTAGTAACAATGAAGTAAAAAGATATCTCGAAGGCAAGAGACATGCTATCAGGTAAACATTGAGAAATTTTAAGCAGGGACAGGAGAGAAACTTTAACGTTGCAGTTTTCTCAATATTTTTTCTAAAGGGTGTTTATAATAACATAGTATCAGTTCTGCATTATTGAATGACAAACGTGTGGGGGATAAGCGAAGAGATTTTTGGAATTTTGTAAGAAAAGTGAAATATTGCTTAAATTAGTAGATTTTAAAGGCAAAGTTAAACATTATAACTTTACTTAGACTAATCTGCAGTATTCGGAGGCCATAACACTTCTTCTCATGTTTCCTATAGTAGATTTTGTACTTTATGATTCAAAAGGCATGCTGTTGCTAAAAGATTTATATAACCTTCGTTTAAAAATACCAGGGGTTGAAGACCTTTTTAAAGAAGCTGAATTCTTCACTGAAATAAACACCGAATTAGCTGCTAAAAAGAAAATTTGCGTTTCATACATTTCTACTTGCTAAGCAGTTGAATTCAGAGCACATTTAATGTTTAGTGGGTGTAGAAAAGCGTTTGGGGTGGTTTTCTTTATGAAAGCTGGGTAAAAAGAGTGGTTATCAATTACCCAAATGATTATAAATTAATATGAGGTTCACAGTGCTGTCAATAAAAATACATCTCTGCATTTTAATCTCCAGTGATAAATACATAAAGTCAATCTTTCACTGTTGTACATACAATAAGACTCAGTGACAAAAATAAAAATTAATCACTTCATCTGTTAAATACCAGGCTATTAACAGAGTATCTTATTCAGTAAGAATACTCTGATTGCGTAATTGATTTCCTGTTATGTGTGATTGTTGGCATTTTCTTCATGTGTTCCTTTTGCTCATTCTTAACTGCTCTGCCCGAGATTATGTCTAATTTGACAGTGGGTTTTTTTTGTTTTTCCTCTCAGCATGTTCTTGTACATTGCTTCTGTTACAAACATCTATTTACATTTCACAGTCTAATTTGTATTATTCCTAGAGTTGAAGATTTTTAAAATTTAGTATGTAGTGTCTGCAAAAAAATTAACTTTTAACTGTTATTTCTAAAGCTGTAAGTATTTGGCATTAAATAGGTCCTTTTCATTGCCTGAATATTTAATTCTCTTCAGGATACAAGTTCTCTGAACTTGAGTGTCAGACTATTTTCTATTCAATAGAAGACAAGAGGAAAACTTAAAAAATTTAATTATTCATGTATGCTGTTTAAATGAGTTAGAAAAACATGACATGAATGAGTTTGAAATCACTGTGTATTATTCATTGAAATATGAGTGGTTAATTTGATTGCTTTATTCTAGCTATGCAAGAGAATCCAACAAATTAATAGACCTTCCGGATGACTACAGCTGCCTCATTAACCAAGCATCCAATTTCTCGTAAGTTGTATGCAATTAACGAGGACCCCTAAAGTGTTCTGCTCCTCTTGGTGAACTGGGAAACCTCTAACCTGAAAGCCTCAGAAAGATGTTTGTAGAATTATAGAGTTAATGGCATATACTGATTGTCGTCCGCCGTGTATTTCAGTGAAATAGAAATTGCAGGGATTCGTATAACTGCATAAATGTTCAAAACTACTTTTGAATCTTTTTACCATCTAGAGTTACATAAATACAATGGATTTTTTTTTTTTTTGGCTTAACAAAAGGTGTCCGAAATCAGGTGGTGATAAAAGCAGAGCCCCAACATTGTGCCTTGTGTGTGGGACCATGCTGTGTTCTCAGAGTTACTGTTGTCAAACTGAATTAGAAGGAGAAGATGTTGGAGCTTGTACTGCACATACATACACTTGTGGTTCTGGAGTGGGCATTTTCCTTAGGTAAGGAACTGAACACCTCTACTTATATTGCTAGGTTAGATAGTTTGTTGGGACGTGAAATGAGTACTTCTGTAAATGTACTTTGTAAAGGCAGGGGTCTGCTAATAATAGGCTGCCGAAAAACTAGAGTGTATTCAACTTCATTTTACTTTGGTATAAGGTTCAGAGGTTGTTTCTTTGAAGACAAGGTATCATGAAAAATTGGAATTTCATTTTCAAGCGCATTGCTTTTTCCTCTGTATTTATCTCCACTCAAGTATTACACAACAGTGAAGGTAAATACCTTGATTTTGTCACCGTTGTTGTTGCTGCTGTTGAAAACATGAAAATGCATTTTAGTTGTCTTCCTGCATACAAGGAAAGGTTAGGTGATGTCTGTTTTCACTTTGGCAAAGATT
The DNA here is from genome assembly GCA_013398295.1 of Chionis minor. Lineage (NCBI taxonomy): Eukaryota > Metazoa > Chordata > Aves > Charadriiformes > Chionidae > Chionis > Chionis minor. The sequence goes on from VZSF01002477.1 coordinate 76,717, forward strand.
AGTGAGAAGTGAAATTGTTTTATTTGCCTGCTGTGGTTGTGTCGAGTATTTCACACAGACTGCAAATAATACGACATGAAACTACATTGTTTTTAACTGCTACCAAGGAGTTATAGCAGAAAGAGAATAAGATCTTTAGTTTAAAAACAAAAAGTACCTTTAAAAATCTGTACATGCAGATTGTGCAGAGTGAAAGTAGGTAAGAATTGGCAAAGCAGTGTCTATGAAAATATGTGAAATTCTTTGCCTAAAAATCTTCTTTGCGTTTCTCGCTAGAGTACGAGAATGTCAGGTGCTATTTTTAGCTGGAAAAACAAAGGGCTGTTTTTATCCTCCTCCTTATCTTGATGACTACGGAGAGACAGACCAGGGACTGAGGTAAATATTTTTTAAAATACATCTTTTAAAGACAGGAGTACTAAAAGTATCTGGCTTGCAAAATGCACTTTCTATATTGTCTTTTTATTTTCGTTATGTAGGTAACATTATGTTTTTACATTGCTGTTGCATCTAATACCTTCAAACATTTTAATGCTCTTGTGTGTTTTTAAGTTAAAAATATTTAATGGGAGATCTTCCCCAGGTTGTAAACAATTGCCTTGAGGTGTAAAAACTTAAATCTTTTTAGCATTTGTGAAGTTGCCTAGAAACTAAGGCTGCAAATTTTATTTTTATTATATAGTGTATTTATTTGTATAATCTGTTTAATAGCAAGTGAAAATACAATGTTATGAGTTTATTTAATGTGGTAGTTCTTTGTCTTAACCATATGTCTGCTGCCTATGAGGATAGTTTGGAGAATTGATACTGTTAATGCTTGGTACTTCTGAAACTGATAAAGTCATAGAATATGAGCTGGATCAGCATGGAAAAATTGCCGAAAACCTACATTCAGACTTCTGTGGTCTGTATGTGAGATTGCCAAAGGCTGGAGGGAACTGTTGAGTAGTAAGGATGGGGGACCAGACAAGGTAGCACTGCAGTTTACTAATCAAAATATCTGTTGATTTGTTCTGACAAGAGAATAATGTTCAAAGGGTTATCTAAATATTTTAACATTTTAAAGAGTGATCTAATATTTAATATGTTGCACCTGAGTGTTTGTGCTTAGTTGCAGTGTGGTGTCATTCCTGATAAATACCATTTCCTTTTCAGACGCGGAAATCCCTTACATCTGTGCAAAGAACGATTTAAAAAGATTCAAAAACTCTGGCAGCAGCACAGTATCACAGAGGAAATTGGACATGCACAAGAAGCAAATCAAACACTAGTTGGCATCGATTGGCAGCATTTATAATGGTGATCTGCTGAATACTGGAACTTTATTAAGATTTTTGTAACTTGGTAAGCTTTTCAAAGGAGGGATTAGGAAAAAGTCTGATGAAAAAAACCACAAACCCAGTCCTGTTATTTAATCTTTGTTTTACAATGTATTTCATAAAGATACCAGTTAATATTAACCAAGTAAACTTCTTTCTATGTAAGCAAGTTTTATTAGTCATATAATTTGCACTGTGCTTCCTTCACAGAAATGTCTTGGGTTATAAACCTGGGCAAATGAACTTGAGTTTCTGATAAAAAAAGAATGACTCTTTTTGGAAGTCTGTCTATGATTTTTCTTATAAACTGCAAGAGAAAAAGACTGCTGAAACAGAAATGAGATAGAGCACAATTACGGATTGTGTTTTGCCCCTTGCTAGTAATCTGAGCCGTTTTATTTATTATTCTGCATTTTAATACTGAAGCTGTGTGTACATGCAATGGAATGAAGTAAGGAAGCAAATAATGTAGCAAATGGATGTTTCTGTCTGCATCAGTGGATAATTCACTCTTTCACTTGGTGTATCTAAAACAATTTTGTCATTTGTACTCCTGCAGCTTTCTTGCTTCCAGTTGTTTTTTAACTAAAAAACCCCTAACACTAGCTTTACAAGAAAAATAATTTAATTTAAAGCTTTTTCCAGAGCACTGCACTCTTTAGAATTTCGTAGTTTGTAATTTGAATTTAGCTGGGAAACCCTTTCACTTTCAATTATGTGATGGGTTATTGGTATTCAAGGGTTGACATTGTGCTTTAGAAGATATTTTAAGATAAAGACAATACATAAAACGTCATGAAAGCTAATTTTATGTTAATTTGCAGAAGCACAGAGGGTATTTTCTTCATTTTTGTTAACAGTCGACTTTTAAGGTGCAAATCCTATCTCCTTTTTGTTGCAGACAAACTGAATGGTTTCCTCTGGCTTTGAAGGGCCGCAATCACACTGCCCACATTTTTGCATTGGTTCATTTCTTTTCTGTTGTCCCATAACGTATATTTACTTTTTGGCTTGATTTAAAGCTCTGTAAAGATGTTTGCATATAGTATATTTTATAAATATATTCTATAACTGCGCAGATTTGCACTTGATATGAGGGTGCCTGAAGGCAGTGAGTTTTCTAGCTGTATGTAATTAGACCGCCAAGGTGTCTCTAAAAAGTGACATTACGCTTATTGATTTAAAATAAAATCCGTTACCTTTATCTCTCCTATCTTCTGACAAATTACTAAAATCTTAATTTACATGGTTCCGTTTCCTTAATAATCTGTGATTCTTTCAGTTAAGTCTTACTTTCTGACGACATCTTCAGCCCAGATAAGCAGTCCCTTTACTGTCTGCCATGTCTTCAGTTACACTTGGTCTGACTGAATTGTTTCTATTTTTACAGATTTAATGCTTCAGATAAATTTTGTATATTCATGGTGTACAGGACAATTTTTCAAACATTCAGTAACAGTATTGAGTGAAGATGTGAAATATGAAATAAAGAAACTTGGCCAATGTTGATTTCCTTTTCTTAAAAACAGTACAGACTACTTTTGTCTACTACCTGTTGTAGTTCTAATCATTTATATATTGCTGTCACTTTTTACAGAGAGACGTGCAGAAGTTGCAGGGAAATAAACCAACACATTAATGCTTTATCTCTGCCTTCCCCTACTTAAGCTGGTTGATATATCAACAATTTTCTGTGCACGGTACTTAAAAATCACACTTTTTTGGTGATGTTACTATTCCTTTGCAGAGAGTCTTGCTTCTTAAACTGTGTGCCACGGTTTCAAATAATGTGTAACTGCATTGAAAAACTCTTTTCCTGTAAGCATAATATTAAAAAGATAATTTATGATATTGACAGATTTCTCTGTGCAAAGCAAAATATTGACAGCAGGAAGGATTTTTTTTTCCACTGGGATCAGAGTTAGAGACTGCAAGGTTGAATAGGTTGGCAAAATTGTGACCACAAATAATTGCAAAGTACACAATTTATCAATTTTTGCAAGTTTAGTCATTCTTTACTCAAGACTTCTATTTTCTGATTTGGTTTGCATGTATTTATGTTAATGTAGAAATATTTATAACATTGTTTCAGTATGAGGGAAATAATAACTGTAATAAATTGGCTATAACTTTAATATTTGCGGATTGTGTGTACAATCTACAATGTATTATGTGTTTAGGGGGGGAAAAAAAACCCAACAAAAAAACCCCCACAAAATCCCCAAACCAGAAGCCATCACAACAGAAAACAAAACGAAGCTGAAAGCATCAGGTAAATGCTTTTGGTGTTGACATTAAATAACTACTTTTTAAACGTTGTTTTTAGGATTTTGCTGAGTTTGTTCCTTCAGGTGTGTCACCTTGTTAATCACAAGCTGAAAGAAATACCTCGATGTGCAACATCTGCAATTCCCCAGCTAAAAATATAAGGTGATTATATTATTAGTGTCATTTGCCTCAGTCAGCTAAACCTTGCTTGACCTCTGCCAAAAAGTCTAATCGTCTTTTTAAAGGATTGTAAATTATAGTTTATAAAGGGATGAGGGTTGAGGTCCACATCACTAATTTTTTTTTTACTCTGTATATACTTCAGGAGAACACTTCAAACACTTGAAAGCACCTTCAGCACAAAAAGGCAGCTGTTTTCCTTTCTGGAAGACTAAATTGCACGGGGGCAGTTGCATCTCAAATCTCTTGTCGGTAGAGCCCTGTTGTGATCGGCTGAGTTTGCAGTCTGCCTCCCTTCTGCCCTGGACGCCCCTGCTCTCCTTCTTTCTAGGAATTGCATTTGGCAAGAAGTCGTGGATCTGCATTTCCATCCCACCATTGAGATTATTGATTATTGGGTGAAATATAGCAGTATTAAACAGTTTTGGCTTGAATATGAGCCCCTCGGGCGTGCCGCTTGTAACTGATTGGTGTCCAGCTGTTCAGTGCTGCCCTCTGAGCCTGAAAATCCATCCAGGTTTCTGTCTACTTTGCCGTCTAGTCTACATCTCCCCAAATTGGTTATGAGGATGTTGTATGAAACCATATTGAAAGTTTTTCTTAGGTGAGACGTTCACTGTACAGAGACAGTGGTTTTACAACAGCTTTCACTTATTAAGAAGCAAAAGAGGAACAGGCCTTTAAACTAACCCAACAGTTGCATGATTGTGTGTGTGACCAGGGTAGGGAGGCTGTCTCTGATAACAGCAAGAGATACTGAGTTGATCTTTGTGGGGCTTCTATGGGTCTTCCGATCTTCATATTTTTGTATTGCAATCTGCTCTGTGGAATCCAGGACCGTTACCTGGCCAATCCTGTGTCTTGGTGGGAAGGGGATGGTGTTCTTTGCCTCTGAACTGGCATTAAAGGAAAACTTTCTTAGGGAGGCGTCCACTTCTCTACCATTAGCCATTCAGTTCCTCAGCTCCTTCTGGTGAGTTTCCCAGAGTCCTCCTTGACCCTGCACGGGGAGAAGGTTGGAGACTTCATGGGAACAACACTGGGTGCAGTTATTATGGAGGCTCGCCTTCAGCAGGAAGGCTTCCAGGTGCTCAAGGGGCGATGACAAGGCAGGGAGCCTGCCAACCAGGCTTCTGTGTAATAGCTGGCACATCACCGTCTGGCTGTCCACCTTCTCTAGGTAACTGGTTCAGGTTGTGTGGTACTGCTTCAACTTACCCTCAGTGTAAAGGCATAGGGACAGGCACGTGGAAAGATCACTTACCTGTGATGGGATATCTTTCAGACAAGTTGTCTTTAGGGAAATGTCTCTTCTCACTATGAATTCCTTTTTTTTTTTTTTTCTTTTTTTCCCTCTTATGGGATTTGAAAGTTTAGAAGGATGGGAAGGAGTAGAGTTGGCTTTTCCTTTTGGGCTATGTTCAGGCAAAGGTGGGGAGAGTCCCATAGTAAGAACATTGCAAACAGGTACTGCTGAGGCAAAAAAGTCTCCATCATTTTATTGCCTGATGGAAGTCATGGGGGGGGGGAAGGACAGCAACCTTTAATCTCCAGTTGCTGATAATGTCTAGTTACCAGTAAGTGGCTTGAGCTCGTTGGAGTGCTGTTTCTTAGTTTGGGGAGCCAGCAGTGAGTGGGTGAAGGGCATTGCTGTCAGCCTGGTGTAACTGAGTGGAGTCGCCTGCTTGGCTGCCAGCACTGCAGAGCGAGCACACGCCGCAGGCAGCTCTCGAGCGCGGAGGCATCCCTAGAAGGGGCTGGAGCCTCCCTGCCTCTCCTTGCTGCCAGCCAGCAGTGCCCATGTGGTTTGGGGGGTTTGCTGTCACGGAATTTTGAACTCTTGGGTAAGGGAGAGTGAAGAACTCCATGTCATGTGGATGCTTGGAGATCCCAGGCTGGGCTGAGCCTCTTGGTCAGTGCTTGCCCCCAGAGGAGGCTCTGGGAGTTCATCCGCTGGAAAGCTCATAGAGGCCTGACTGAAAGTCCCGCAGAGCTGTGCTCTTCAGACTGATGGGCAGCTTTTTCCAGTAAGAAGGAGAAGGGGGTTTATTATTATCTTTATTTTATTCCAAGGCTAATAATGGTCAGGAGAAACGGCAATTCCTGGTCTGTTCTGGGAGAGTCAGCTCGGTGCCCAATTGCTAATGCTGGTGTGACTTGTGTAACTGTATTGAGCTGGTTTTGTCAATATGACTGTTTTTACCTTCTACTGATCAGTGCGTATTTTGTTAAACATCTCACAGGTTGATACAGAAACAATAAGCTACAGTGGAATAGTTCAGACGTTTACCAAGCAGGGGCTTGTGAATGTGATGTGTTGAATGTGTGTTGTAACCCTCTGATCACGTAGGGAGTGTTTCAACGCTATTTAGCACACCTCGTCACCAGCTGGCTCTGAGAGGTGGCCAAGTATTGATGGTGATAGGTGGAAGCCGCATACTAAAACATCCTCTTGCTTCAGCTTGAGACTTTATTCCAGGGGAAAGTGATTTTATTTTACTTTCTAAGTTCACTGTGTCTGCCTGCGCGCTTACACCCACAGGCACCAAGATGCGCATGTCCAAGTGGTGTGGCCAGGCCTGCTGTGTGCTGCAGAGGACAGGAGCAGTGGCTGTCACCTCCTTCATACTTACCGCTTGGTTGGTGACTGCAAACTGGCTTCTGGAAAGGTCTTTTACACCCATTGGGATTCAGCAGTAACTGTGGTGCCATGTTGTGCCTCAGTATCCTACTTCACCCTGCAGAAATCTTAAGTAAGGCTGCCTGTTGTCTTTTCTTTTGTGTTTTGGAGTGCCTTACCTAAAATCCCATAACAGGAAGAGGGATGGCACACAAAACACACTATAACCTCATTTTCTCCCTCTTGTTACACAAAGTGTAAGTCTGCTTCTAACAAAACAACTGCACCGTGGCCTTTTGGAGCTCAGGCTTCCTGGGCTAGACGTAACCAACACGTTTCTCGGCACCTGCCTGTTTTATTGCTGTCAGTCACATCCCTGTTTGTCGATGCATGCTGCTCTTCGAAGGCTTGCTCAATTATTTCTTCTGTTCCGTACGTGCATGTTTCTATTCATACTTCATTTGTAGCAGTTTTATCATCTCTTCGACAAGTCTTTGTACCAAGTGTAAAAGCTGCTTTGCATACACTTTTCTTGAGGTTGTTGCATATTCATCCTCTATGTTTTCCTGCTCTTCTGCCACCTTTCCCCCCCTCTCCTGGCATGCAAACGTTAGACGCCACAATCTTGTATCTTTGCCTTGATGCAGAGATTTGTCAAACACTTCTCTTGAAGAAAAGAAGAGGGAGAATATGAGGTGCTTCCTCATGAGGTATAGGAGCTAAGAAATGGCAAATACTGATCTTCGTTTCCATGACAGCAATGATTAAATGTTAGTTTTTTCTCCAGTTTGTGAATATGTGTATTTTCAGTCTCTTTCCAGACAGTATGAGCTTGGAGGTGGTAAGTTTTCCAGCTTGTCCTTTGCGTAGGATCCCAGAAGGAAAGCCAGACCGCCTAGTCAGCCCTGGGCAAGGTGGGAGAGCTGAGCTCAGGTTAGTGATGGCGTCTGTGCAGGCCGCTGCGGGATGTTTTTAGTGACTCATAAAACCAAGGCGTTGATTTGAAATCAACAACCTATTTGAGGAATAATGTGTGGAACATATTTCTGTGCTTGCAGTACTCTAAACGTGGAGGATGCTAAAGCGTGTTAAGAAATCGGAGAAAAGGTTATATAAAAATAACAAAGGCAAGGACATCGGCAGTATGTTCACCGATGTGATTTGCTGGTGTTCTCTGCCCAGAGATGCCCGCATAGAGGGATAACGTTTGGTGCTCGTAAAGACAGCTCCGAGGAGGCTGCGTTTTCTTACGATGGTTGTATCAGGGGCTTTTAGAATGAATGTGCAATTCAGCACAAAGGATGCTAGAAGAAGGAAAAAAAATCCTGCAGTGACTGTCAGAGATCCATTTAATGCTGTTGACGTAGTCAGGCATCTCATCTGTAAGCTTTGGTAATTTATAAAATGCTGTAGTAGCTGCAAGCTCAGAAGATTGCATGAACTCTGAAACAAAGTACTTTGCGTTGTGTTTTCTTTTTCTGTATTCTCAATGTAGGCTTTAAGCTCCCCTCTCTCTCTGCTATCAGCTTGAAGAGGATGGAGCTGAAAAGAAGAAATTTTGAGTGTTTTGTTGTTTGATGGAGAGAGAAAAGCAACGTGTGTGGTGCTTGGAGCAAGTAGAAGCGCACAGTGTTCAGCTGGGAGGCCAGGGGTAGCTGCTGTTAATGTCAACATAGGCCAGATATTGAAATAAAACGCTGCAGTGTGGGTAGCATTTCAGACAGTTGGGCAGATGTGGAACAGAAGTCATGCAGGTGTTGGAAGGCGTCACGTCTAAGACAGCAAACCCAAGAACAAGTGTGGCTGCTTCACTGGACTGGAGGGCACCCTGTGCTCGGGGTGGGAATCCCTGCTCCAGGCACGGCTAGTGAGCTGCGTGCCGCTTCCCGGGCCTGTAGTGAGTGGTGATCGCACGGGAAGAAGGATGGGGTTATTTCCTGTTCTCAGGGCTCCAGGATCCACCTCACCAGTGGTAGAGACCTAGTTGTGAAGTGTTTGCATGTGGCGCTGGGGTGGCGTGCCCGTGTCAGCAGCATGCCTGGTTGAGCACCAGCTTGCAAAGAGCCGAGGTGGGGGGGGGAGGGGGATGACAGAAAGAAAGTCGTTTTGTCCCACTAGAGTTGGGGACATGCTGCCGTAGTAATTGTTTGAAATGTAGATATACCATTGTGCGTCTCCTCCTGAATAAAACGCTTCCTGAAATGAATTTAATCCGTGTTTAACATTACTTAATGTTAATCTCAATCTCAAAAATAGTTTGAAGCACTCTAAAATTAAAAAAAAAAAACAAACCCCAAACAAATAACAAACACCCCCCCTTTAGATAAGTAGAGAATAAATGTAAGTTTTAGGACCTAATTGTACTTAAAATTCTGGAATGGAAACAAGAAATGCTTTCATAATTTACTTAAAATGCTATGCCTACAGCAGCATTGCAGAATCAATGCTGCTTCTGATTTTGATTAATTTATGTAATTAATGAAAGATTCATTCATATGACCTTGTGAAGTCACCTTGTCCTTGTCTGTATTTTCCACCCATCATTTTTTCATCTTTAAACCTTATTTGTGTCAGAGAAAACCCGTGTGTCAATGGGGAAACTCACACTCGTTTGAAAAAGCGTTTGTCTAAGGCAGAGCTGTGCCACCCTCTGAACAGGTTGGGAAGGCAAAAAGCAATTTTTAAAAGGAAAGCTTTGCATTTGGGGAATATGTGTGTCTTGGAACAGGTGAACACAGGGAGATAATCTCCTTCCAGTTTGCATATGCTGACGTTGCTGCCTGGCTGGAGAGTGTGCTCGGTGTGTCTCCAGTGGGGAGGGACACCCCAGCAGGGAGGGACGGCTGTTCTGTGATGCTCCATACTCCAAAGCGCATACTCCAAAGCAACGTCTATGGGGATTTTTCAAGAATTAAACTTCATGCTAACCCTCTTAACAAAACTGTCGGTCTGGGAAATTGTGTGCCTCAGACTTTCTGCCTTCTACTTGCTGGTGGGAGCCAACGCTTTGGTCTCCTCCTTTCATTGCCCCCACAGCTGCAGTTGTGCCTTACCAAGTTTCCCGTGCCTGAGTCACCCTGTTTCTGATTTGCACTGCTTGATCCCGTGTCATGGTTTCAGCTGGGACAGAGCTGACTTTCTTACTAGCAGCTGGTATAGTGCTGTGTTTTGGATTTGGAATGAAAATAGTGTTGGTAAAACACTGGCGTTTTCAGTTGTTGCTCAGCTCTCGAGGCCTTTTCTGGTCCTCACACCACCCCACCAGCAGGCAGGCTGGGGGGCACAAGAAACTGGGAGGGGACACAGCCAGGACAGCTGATCCCAACTGACCAAAGGGATATTCCATGCCAGGTGACGTCAGGCTCAGCGTATAAAGCTGGGGGAATAAGAAGAAAATGGAGGATGTTCAGAGTGATGGCGTTTGTTTTCCCAAGTAACCATTACTCGTGATGGAGCCCTGCTTTCCTGGAGATGGCTGAACACCTGCCTGCCGATGGGAAGCAGCGAATGAATGCCTTGTTTTGCTTTTGCTTGCATGTGTGGCTTTTGCTTTACCTATTCAACTGTCTTTACCTCAACCCATGAGTTTTCTCACTTTTACTCTTCCAATTCTTTCCCCACTCCCAGTGGGGGGAGTGAGGGAGCGGCTGCGTGTTCCCGGTTGTTGGCTGGGGTTAAATCACAACATCCTGTTCTGCCGGAGAACACGGTGTAACCTGCGTGGAAGGTGAGGCGGTGTGACTTCATCAGACCACTGGCTGCAGACCTGCCCTTTGGTCCTAGTTTTGCTGAGTTTGCCTGGTACCTCTGATTCTCACACCACCCTTTGCTCTGCAAAAATTGACTTCAAGAACAAACTGTGGAAAGGAAACTCTTAATGAACTTAATAGTTGACGTGTTTATGGACTAGCCTTCTTTTTAGTAGAGGCGGGTTAACCAGGCAAGGCTTGTTCTGTGCGTGTTGCTTTAGAAGGGGCCGGTGGGATGGGTGGTGGGAGCCCTGCTCAGCCCTTCCTCCGGCACCATGCCCGAGGGGGAGGCTGCAAAACGGGGGTGCGTTCCCCAGGGAACTGTGCCCACAACGCTGAGCTCCAGGCCAGGCTTTCTTCCAGCTTCCCCACCTCACAAACGTACTAGGGATCAAAATTCAGTAATACCTGTAAAATGACACAGGATCAGCAACTGCAGGTGCTTTGAGAGAGGTGTTTTACTCCTTCGTTGTTTCAGTCAGTCACTGAACACTATAGGTCTGATATAATTTATTTTTGTTTTAATAAAAAATGTTTCACATACACAGCACTCTAGATCTCATTTTGATGGTTGCATTCCTGTTACCAGAAATAAATTTGCCTAAGCCTTCGTCTCCCCACAGGGGGCTGTGATCACATGGCACCATTCTATTTTTCTGGCCTTATCTCTTAATTAACTAATCTCTAATAATGCTCTTTATTTTTTTTTTCTTTGAATGAGCGTTTGTGACCTGTCCCCGTTTTATGTTGATTATGGTAAGAGCAATATTTGTGTTTTTTACACAACAAACAAGTCAGGTGAAAATAAGAACTTGTTTTGCTGGGATCCCTTTTTCTTTACATCAGCCTTGAAAATCTTCCCTGACCATTACCTGGAAGTGCTGCCTACGAGCCCAATATAGCATTCCCATGCTCTTTGCTAAGCTGCACACATGCATTTGTCTGGTATTATAAAATGTCCAAGCTCGTGTAATGCATGGAGGCTAATCTTATCAATTGTATTAAGGCTACTTAGGAATTAATAGCTTTAAGGAAGCTGTTTATATTTCCTCCTTTAAAGGACTTTAGTGAATGTTCCGTGTCCCTTCAAACAAATGTCACCAGTAAAATAGCGCACTTTTTTTGTCATTTCTTTTAAAAAAAAAAAAAAAAGATATTCCTTAAAAGTTAGCACTTCAAGGTCTTGGGCTGGCTGTCAGATTTAGGTACGTGGATTTAAGCCGGTAATCCATATGGAGTTACCTAAAAAGAAGTGGCCTGGTTTTTATGAATTAAGCTCACATCCTTCTGAACTTTATTAGTTTGAAAATCAGGGCACAGCTCTGGAAGTTGTTGGATTGCCGCAGGCAGCTTTGACTACAGGAGCTTTACTACTTAAATTTAAAATAACAACGATGCTTTCTTTTAAATGTCTGTTGCAAGTTAGATTTAAATGGGAGAAAGAAGAAGTTATAAACTCGGTGTAGCTGATCATCAAAGATCCTGAGGATGCTGGTGATTTCACTTGTTGAGCACATCTAGAAGTTTAGGCCTTTAATTCCTGTATACTACAAAGGGATACTACTAAAATGGTCCAGCAAATTCTGTTTCTAATAAGAGGCAGGTGATTTAGGGATCTGTTTGTACATCTGAGCACATGAGAAGAGGAAGGTTTGGTTTCTCTCTGAGGATTATATAGAGGGGGAAAAGCTTTCCACCTAGAGGAACGCATAAAACGGGTCCAAAAAATGAATTCAGAAGCAAAGTCATCAATAATGCAAATTAAAGAAATCTGTATTAAATTGTATATATTTAAACATTTTCTTTAAAGAGATCTTTACTTGCAATATAATTTTTAATACCTAAATTTACATTTGCAGGCAGCAGATATATCTTTATCTAGAGCAGCATTTGCGATGTCACGAGAAAGTATATTTAAGATTGGACAAATGATATATTACATGTAATATTTTACAAAGCAGTCATATTACAACCTCGTAGTAATCACAAGATGTTACACAGGTCTTCATTAACCAGGAGGCTTTATTTTAGACAGCATTAGCATATACGCTATTTGTTCTTATTTGTACAAAACCCCGATTCCAGTACTATTCTTCATAAACCTGTCTCTCACGGTCTCTCTACCCACCTAATACTGTGAGACCCTTGCTCTGGCAACTGGCTTCTCCGATGTGGCATTGAAAGAATAATTTAACAATTTGTTGTGTCTCTCTAGCAATAGACTGAAAAAAAAAAAAAACCAACCCCGAAACAAAAAAATAGAGACCACAAATAATTGGAGAATCTTGTCTAAAAATGATGGCCTAAGCCAGATTTCTAGGGCAGCAATAAATCTAGATCTCTCTGAAAAACCAGGTTTCTAGTCGAGTAACTGGTATAGATTACAGCACACTGAAGCCTCACGAGGAAAAACGGTAATTAATCCTTGTAATGCAGCTCCTATCCATTTGTGACTCCTCCAAAAAGCTCTTCTCTGGTATATGCGGCCACATGATGCGCCAGCCACAATCCTGTGCTTCTCTAAGAGACCAGCTGAGAGGAGCAGCCAGTCGTAGCGATGTCTTACTGAGAAGAAAGGAGTTGGTCTGGTTTGTACAGTTCTGCCATGCGGAGTGTCCCTCAGCAAAGCAATAGGCGATAGGCTGTGGTGAATAGCAAGTTGGCTTGTACGTTAGTGCCCTCGTTCTCGTCACTCTTACACACAAAAGAACAGAGTGGACTTTTTAGTTTGTCACTGTAACTAAAGTTAAAAGCTTTGACGGGCTTTGAAAAAGTGAAAGGATGCCACAAATACCTGTCAAAATCAAACCTGGCATGCAGATGGCCTGGAACAGCCCGGCCACCGAGACATGGACCGCAGCTTGATGTACGGCTGCGTCCCTACCTGTCTTGCTGTGAACTGGTCTGTCCATCCTGGAAGGAGTTTGAACAAAAGCCAGAGGAGCTGAGTGCTGCTGGGGCAAGTGCACAAGTGATTAAGAGTGAAGACTAACGGGCTGGGCAATGATTAGGCAGCTGCAAATGCGGCTTCGCTTGAAGACCAGCCAACAGCCAGGTGAAAGGGACCTGCTGAGAAAACTTCCCCAGGTACACTGCAGAGAAGAGGAGCTTTTGCACAGCTGAGTTAAAAAATACATGTGGTGTCTGGCTCGTAGCTGAGGGACTGAGTTGTCTGCAATTGGTTGTGCAGGGGGCTGGGGCTTGCTCTGTCAGGTTTCTTTCCCTTTAGCTGATTTAGCTGGCAGTTGCAGAAAAGCTCAGGATGATGCTCTGTTCCCTTACTGGAGGCCGTGCACCACAGCAAGGTCTTTCCATGTCTTATTCCAATTTTGCATATGAGGATAGAGTCCTCCAGCTACGCCAGGATGTTTGGAGAGATGCAACGTACAAAAAATGTGCCTTCCCTTTGACGTAAAAGCTAGAATGAAGGGGGCCCTATCACTGATAAAGAAAAAGTTGCAAAAATTTGCACACTGAGGACCGATTTCAACTTACTTTTCCCTGGCCTCAAATTTTGAGGCTTGAAGTACTTGCGGATGAATGGTGTCCCTTTGCCTAGGACCCTGGAAAACTTTTAAAATGTTAGTCCTAGGTAACCTTTTTTTCTTGTTTTAAAAATAGTTGGTCTTGAATATTCTGGAGCAAGCTATGAGACTACATTTCAAATGTCCAGAACAACCGTAACTGGCACAGGCTCATAGCATTGATTCCACTCACTACAAGAGGAATCTTCTAAGCTTCTGCTTGTTTAAATACAAGGTGAAGCATAAGTCTACAACGTGCTCATTCAAGTTACGCAGGCTGAAAAAAGCCCTGAGAAACAAAACCCATAAATCTTACCTTAGTGTTGTTTTCATGATACTTGTGCTGTTTCCTTAAATTACAATTTTTGCTTAGTACATAAATTCTCAGTATAAGTTTACATTTTTTCCTATGTACATCTTAAAAATACAGCAGAAAATACCATTGCTTATCACATTAACAAAAATCACATTATATGAGCAGTTTGTCAAAATACCTGTGTACTAAGTTATATACAGTTCCGGAAATCCTTCCTCCTTTGACTTCTAACATGTTACTCCCCAGAAAACCAATCTGTTTGTCTGTAAAAGTACTTTGAAGTACATAAAGTATGCTTATAAAACCACTTCAGCAAAAAATATTAACTTTTCAAATCCAACTTTTAATTTCAAAATAAGATGGAATGGATCACGGTGTGATGCCAGCAATTTTTATTTTTTTTTTTATTTTTTTAAACTATTTGCCCCTGATAAGGGAACACCTGGATATTGCAAGTCCTAGTGGGGTCATTTCCCCCAGAAGTTATGAATGTGTTGTACTCACATTGTGGATAAATGTGTTATCCCAAGGTGCACTAAGTTGTATACTCCCATATGCAAAAAAAAAAAGCATGCGTAGAAATGTGTATGCTGATGGTTGATACATAGCTTTTTAAACGTAGATATTCACAATTCTCAGGTTTTTTTATTCCTCTCTGATAAAAAGTCCACATCAATTAGAAGCTCAACTGACCGTTGTGATGGCTGGCGTCTTCCCTCCTTCCTCTCCTTCGCCCCCTTCGGCATCTGCTTCCACCTGATTGAACTTACCAATCTTTTTCAAACTCTCCAGCACGGACTTCAAAGTGTCCTTCAGGCTGTTCTCCAGGATCCACCCTTCGCTTTCACATTCAGGGTCTTCGGGATTTGCGATGCTTTCCAGAGAGGTGTGCAGAAGACGCAAGCCAACCATCACAGACGTCTGTGCCATGCAATGGAAAAGACAGAGTGTGTCAGGCAAACTTTTAGAACCTTCATATGCTCGTCCGCGTCTTTGCCACCCTCCGCTATCAGCAGCCTGGGCTGGTGGTGTGAACAAAATCTCAACGGCGCCAAATGGATACAGCTTAAGGGCAGTGGGAATCCTCCAAATGAGAGGAGATTGTGAGCAGCCTTCCCCTTTGGATGGCTGGGATGGGTGAAGGAGAGCTGGCAGGAGGAAAACATCCCTTCACAAGTAGGAAAGGAAAGGGCAGAGGTCCGAAATGAGTGAGCAGCATGGGAAACGTGAGAGTTGATAAGCAACGAGTGGATGCATCGACTTAGGAAGGAAGTAGGTGCTGGCTTCTGTGAAACAGCAGCTTCGGGTGACCATGTGCACAAGGGGCTTTCCACGTACCCCATCACAGGGTGGACGCCTCCTGAGATATTTTAATGAAACCTCTGCTCCTGTGCACTAGATGTCTGTAAAGCTACGTGTTCTGCCACTGCCCACTTCATTTTAACTCTAAATATTTTTCCTTCACATTGATCTTAGTATGTTTGGCAAGTGTATTAGTCTGTGGCAGGTATATTAATCTGATCAAGGAGATATTAATGAATCAGCGTCTGTGCAGAACAGAGCAGCATTAGGATTTGAGCCATCAGCTTGTCTACTTCAAATTCTGGGTTTGTTTTTTATATAGGTAGGTGCAAATAAGGAAACCAAGGCAGGTGGTGGTCTGTATCTCTCACTGGTTCAATCTAAAACAAATTTCTATTTCTGATACAATATTTACCACTTCCAGCAGCCCTAACCGAGACTCTTTCTACTGTACGACGCTGGTGTAACACCCCTGACACTGGCAACACCCCAAGCCCGCCTCCAGAGAGCAAGAAGGTTTTTAACCAGTCTCCTGCCTTCTGACACCGTTCAGAACAATCTAACTTTGACCGTTATGAAGAAAAGTGAGTGATCTGTGAAGCACAGGAAGAAAGAAAAGGCAGCGCCCAGAAGAGCCGCCTTGATGAGGTGGAAGAGCAGGTGGTCAGGGTAGGGAAGTGGACAACTAGTTTGGTCTTTCATGTGCTAGGTGAAGCTAAGATCGAGACTTATTGCTAAGATCGAACAACTTGTTGTTAACGGATTTGTTCTGTAGGGGAATCGCGATGCCTCTGTTATCCTATCCAAATTCCCGATAAGTGATTACCTCTGGTCTTCCTAAACTCTAATGGTTAAAGAGGTTGGCATCCCAGTGTGTTGAGTACCTGGTGGCACAGCTGAGGCCCACGGAGAGATGCCCCAGACCTGCCAAGGTGCTGCTTTCTGTTGAGGCTTTTGAAACAGAGGTGGAGGAAGCTTGCAAACTGTCATGCAGGATAACAGCATTGGGTAGCCGGGCAGATTTGAAGCTGGGATTCAGCCACTTAGCGTAGCCGACTGCGAATTTCACACCTGCCTTACGGACTCATGGCACTGCTCAAGCATGGGCTTCTATGGACCGTTCATTAGCCTGTCTACCCTGCTCATCCTGCTTGTGCATGATCAGCGTCTCCAAACTCTTGGAAGACTAAAGGGTAACTATCGGTTACCCTCAAAATTTTCAGATGTTATGTTTCTGTGCCTTCGCTCAAGACCAGAAAGGGAAAAACATTTGTCAAACAAACAAGCTTCATCAAATACTTCCGTATCCAAAGGCAAATTTTTGTACTGTTTGACGTAGGGATGCATGACTCGCGACACCTTGGTGCTCAAAGAAGTTTTTAATGGTCCTGAATCTGGAAACAGTCTCATTTTTTTGTGGATCTAGCTAATGCTATGATGACTTAAATCACTTGAAACACTATAAAGGTCACAAGAAGTGACAAATCACATCACACTAGTCTTGGGATTTAAAGCCTTTGACATCTTCCTTTCAATCTGAGCCCCAGTTTTGCTGCTCTCAGTCATGGGACTAATATCTTTCCTATTAATGGCTGTTGCAAGTAAAGATGAATGTGACTGGATGCAAAAGATGTCCTCCACGTTGCTCTCTACTTGTACTACCTCACCGCATGTCAGCAGGAGCCTTTCTTTTTGTGACTGACTTACTAAGTCCCCTATATGACAGCAAAATTAGCTGGACTTACAAGCTTCCTGGATGGCTTTAAGTCACTAAATATGGTTGTGCTTTAAAAAAGGAAGGTGCTTGTGCAGAAGGGAGCAGCTGACCTGCCCTCAGATGAGATTCTGTGACATTTTCTCTCAGTTTAAGACTTAAACTAATTTTTAAGATTTAATTTTTAAGATTTTCTTAAAAATCTTGCTCAGGAAGATTTTGGGTCCCAGAGACTGAGATTTCCTAAAAGCAATGCAAAACATTTGGGCTCTCGTCACCTCCACTGACCCGAGCATGCCTTCTCTGCTGGATGAGAAGAGAGTCCAGGAAGTTGGAGACAACTATCTGGTAAATTAGCCTGTCTCCTATATGATAGCACAGAGCCTTGCACCATCAGCCCTGCACCAGGGAACCAACAACCCCATGCACCAGTATTATGCTGGGAGTGACTGGCTGAAAGTAGGTTGTCAGTAAAGGGCCTTGGGATCCTGGTGGACACCAAGTTGAACATGAGCCAGCGATGCGCCCTTGAGGCAAAGAAGGCGAATGGTATCCCGGGCTGCATTAGACAAAGTGTTGCCAGCAGGTCGAGGGAGGTGATCCTTCCCCTCTGCTCAGCACTGGTGGGGCCACAGCTGGAGTGCTGTGTCCAGTTCTGGGCTCCTCGGTACAAGAGAGATGTGGGCATACTGGAGGGACTCTAACAAAGGGCCATTGAGATGATGAAGGACGGGAGTACCTCTCCTGGGTGAAGAGGCTGAGACAGCTGGGAACATTCAGCCTGGAGAAGAGAAGGCTCAGGGCAGATCTTATCAATCTATATATAAATATCTGAAGAGAAGGTTTAAAGAAGAGGGAGCCAGGCTCTTTTCAGTTGTGTCCAGTGGCAGGACAAGAGGCCACGGGCACAAACTGAAGCACAGGGGTTTCCCTATGAACATTAGAAAACACTTTTTTACTGTGAGGGTGACTTGAGCACTGGCACAGGTTGCCCAGGGAGGTTATGGAGGCTCCCTCCTTGGAGATATTCAAAGGCTGCCTGGACATGGTTCTGGGCAACCAGCTCCAGGTTGCTCTGCTTGAGCAGGGGGCTGTGGACAAGATGACCACCAGAGTCCCTTCCAATGTCAACCATTCTGTGAGTTGCAGACCTGTGTTCAATCACNGGTGACTTGAGCACTGGCACAGGTTGCCCAGGGAGGTTATGGAGGCTCCCTCCTTGGAGATATTCAAAGGCTGCCTGGACATGGTTCTGGGCAACCAGCTCCAGGTTGCTCTGCTTGAGCAGGGGGCTGTGGACAAGATGACCACCAGAGTCCCTTCCAATGTCAACCATTCTGTGAGTTGCAGACCTGTGTTCAATCACAATCCAGCAGAGAAGGCCTGGGTGTCAAAGTCCCAAAGCTAGAGCAGTCTCCATGAGTGAGCACGGAGCAAACTCTCATGAAAACTCTTGTCATTTTAAAGCAACTTTAAAGTGTCAGGAAGAATAAGGCCACAGTGTTTCTCCAGGGCTAGGTATGGGCAGGCTGGGCTGGTGTAGACTTCTGCATCACAGCACTCTCAGCCCCTCGATCTGTGCCAGCAGAGCAAGCTGTGTCCTTCTGGAAGGTCCCTGCTGCTGCGGGCTCGTTTTGAAGCTTGTCAGGAGTTCACTCAGAGTGTTCAATGCACCAGAGGGTTTACTCTCCAGCGCATGATGTGCAATGCACCTCCCACTCCTGTCTCATTGCTCTCCTAGGTTCTCACCTCCTGGAGCTCAGAGCTCCTTCCCTGGCACCACATATGAGATGAATCTCAGGGTCTCGGCCGTTGCAGTAGCTGTGACCTATCAAGACCCACATGTTTATACAGGTGAAAGACCTGGAGGGTCTCAGGAACCGGCTGCTGCCCTCCCTTCCTTTTTAAATGCTCTATTCAGGGCACCCTTGAACCCTCCGTTTCCTCTTCGCTGGCCGAGGCAGGTCAAGAAGACAGCCAGGCTTGCTCTGCTTGACCTTCTGCAGCAAAGCCCATCTGTTTGCCAGGGTTTAGCCTGAGGCGGCTTAGCTAGAGCAGGGGGTGATCTTTTTTTGTCACTCTCATGACCGGTTGTCACTCATGGGAAGCCTACAGCTTTTGCTAGTAAAAGCAGCATGTGAGTAATAATAGATTTAAAAAAAAAAATACGACAAGCTATGTTTTTTACAAATAGAAGTGTTGGTACTTCAAAATAGGCTCATTCATCCTTCCACCTTGTATAGAAACGTTAAACCCAAATGGCCTTCCCCGAGGTCCCCACACCCATTTGGCACGTTACGTTTTTCTGCAGCTCCAAGTAACAGCTGCGATGAGCGTTCCCCTCCGTGCTCTGTCCCCCTTCCCACACCTCAGTGCCACCAACCCAGCTGGAAGAGTCCTCCGCCGGCCCCCAGAAGGGCTTTGCTGGGGAGGTGCTGTGGCCGCGCCACTGGCTTGACTTCACGTCGTCTCCAGGTGCAAAGCAAACCGGGGTGCTCCTTTGCTTTTGCCCTTTTCTGTAATTTCTCAGCCAGCCGGTCCAAGGGAAAAGGAGAAGCGCAGAACCACCACGCCAACTCCCCGCTGGGTCGCACCCTGGTCAGACCAACATCTTACCTTGGCCGGGGATCGGGACCTCCGCTGCGCTCCTACTCTGTATAAAATTGTTTCCTACCCTGACTGCAATTTAAAGAAAGTGGTTATATTTCAAGGGAGACCAAATTAATGTCTGCTTCCTGCTTTGCTTCCTCCCTTCAACGTTTGCCTTAAAAGCGGAGGGAGTTTGAGACCCAAACCTGGAGCCTTTATGGTAGAATATCAGGCAAGACATAAATATTCAAGAGGGTCAATTGGTGTAACCCAGGATTGTGATATTTCTTCAAAGTTTTGCCCTGAGAGTCCTCTGATTGCCTGAAAAACATCTCACCCTATATTTTGAAAAAGACAAAGGAAAAAAGAGAAGATTGTATTTCTCATTATGCCACAGGTTGGAAAAAATACCCGGGTGTACTTTGAAGAGTTAGAAATAAAATACTGCATTTTTATCGCTCCTATTAATGTTAGCGTATCACTGTCATTAATTTCCTGCAAGTCAGCAGAGGTGTCTTACAGGTTCCTAGTAATGATTTTTTGCAGCTGGCATTAGTATTTCTGTGCATTTTTCCCCTGAGTTTCTGAATTTCCTTCTGATTTTCATATACAGCTGAAATTCTCCTTGCTTCAAGAACTCTTCATTTGAATTTGGGCTGAAACACGAGCTTCTCTTTCTTTTCTTACCAGAATAACAGTGCTGTAAGGAGGTCGTACCTTTCTCAGCCGTGCAGAGTTGCTATTTTTAAAATAACACAACATGAAGTAATTTTATGAAATTTTTTTTTTTCACTTAACATATTATTTGGGTAGGTTTTTATTTTCTAAAAAGCATCTGCATTCCTGGAAGGGTGTAGCCCAGTGCTTGTATCAAGATACAATGCAACTTTTTTAAATTTACGTAAATTTTTAAGGAGATGGCTGAGTATTTTATGAGTCAATGCCATTTGCAGCAGCCATCTCAAGGGTCAGAAAGGGTCTGTCACACTCTGTGTCGCAGAGGGAGCAGCACCCTCCCCGCTGGCCATCCCGTCCTGCCCAAGCTCCGCATCCCGCGCCTCACGCGCCAGGCCTTGTGCCACTGCCAGCCCACGCTCCCCGCGTGTTACTACTGATTAAACACCCTGGCTGGAAAACTGGCTATCTCCCAGAGGCAGAAGGACACCTTTTCCTCACATTGAACGAACAGTATTTTAGCAGCAAAGCTGCACTTCAGGTTATGGCACCCACAAACATCTGTACTGAGCTGTATCTGCAACTGTTTGCCGATGCACAGTGGTTCTGGGAAGCAGATTAAAATAAAATTAATCTCTCTGCTTCACCTAAAACACTTCTCGTGTCCAAAACCACCAATGGAGCTGGTGAAGGACCTTAACCAAATGCTGCCCTGAAGCTGGATACTGCGTGTGGCTCAAGGTCTTATTTTCATCAGCACAATAAACCATGTAATTGCACTTTCTGCCCCGCAAATTACTGCCATCCCTTTCCGATGTGCTGCTTTGCGTACTTTTCATTCCTCACTAAAGGTAACACACAGAAGATGAATGGATCTGAACAGCTGAGCCCTTCCATGCTCTTTCCTCCTCAGCACCCTGCATTTGGCACAAAATCGGTCCTTTTTTCCCCTCTTGCTGTGGGAATACTTGAGGCTCTGGCAGGACTCCTCTGAAGGGGAGTTCTGCAGTCTAACCCCCACCCCGTGCTTCCCAGCTGTGTCTCCAGCCTGGCACCTTTCAGGCCTTAGGCAGATGGTCACTATGAGATGTTTTCTCAGCCAAAGAACATCGGTGGACGATTTATTTTAAATAGATCTGATATTTAACTTGGACGCCCATGCTGAAGAATGCTCTGCTCCTCTGGAGCTGGCGCTTCAGCAAAGCATGGCTGGGGGGGGAAGGTTACCTCGAAGAGCCAGACGAGGAGGACGACGGCGCCCATGGAGCTCATCATGCTGCTGTAGTAGTGCAGGAGGGCTTCCCGGCAGCCGCGGCGCCAGAGGTTGAGCTCCTCCGTTTGGTAGTCGTAGCTGTAGTGAGCCGAGTTGTTGGTGACCTGGTACTGGATGCAGGGTCTCGGGGAGCTGGGGTTGCAGCAGCTGAAAGGGACCCCGTCCACCAAGTACCTTCCGTCCACGTTGCTTTTGATCCGACTATGGGCGAGGGCAGAAGGAGGCGTGAATACACACAGATACGAGTAAAGATATACTGAAGCAAGCTTGCGTGAGGAAGGAAAGCAAAGGCAACGTGGATCTGCCACCGTACCTCCTGACCACGCCATTTCTCTGCATCCCCCGTGCATATAGCAGCGTTTGTGCCGGGTGGTTTTCCTCTCTGAAATCCTTTTCTGTGTCAAGGCCACACTGAGTCCCTAATGAACTCTTTTTGATGGAAAAGCGCCCTCTGGGGTCGCTTCTTCAAAGAAATTAATTTTTAAGAAAAGTAAATGGCAGAGAGGAATTTCAGGAGGGGCAGTCAGAAAAGAGTGATCACAGCACAGTTAGAGTGGAAGGGAGATGCTGAAGATGACCTGAGCTTGGAAAAGGACCCACAACAGCCTTAGGACCCACCATATCCAGCCAGACCATGGACCCAGCAAACCTGGCTTCTCTTGGAGGATAATAGCTCCAGGAAGAGGTTATGCATTTATTCTTGGTTTGGGGAGGTAGCCAGTATTTAAAACATGAAATGTGCTTCAGCAACAGGAAGTTGAAAAATTTCTGAAATCTTTTCAGGAGCTCCCCAACCCCATAAACAGCCATTTAGTCTGGTGCCTTAGGAGATGTTTAGAGTTAGAGATACTTAGACAGCAAATAGTTCCACTGGCACTGCAAAAAAGGACTATAATAAGAGGACTGCAACTCTAACAAAAGTAATTTTGCTTAGAAAATGACAGTGGAGAGCCCCAGGGACCTAGAAAGGCGAAAAAAAAATATCCGTAGCTTTCTATATGGATACTTTAAAATTGTGTCATAGAGAGAGAGGTGATTACAACAGCCTGGTGAAGCAAAATTCCATGTTGCAGTTGTGACCTAAATATACCTAAGCGCTGAATGCAGTTGAGGTTTTACATCTAGATGTAAAGGATGCTCTGCATTGGGTCTAATTCCCATTGATGCGTAAATGCTCCTCCAGTTCCAGAGAGACTGGATGAAGTCTTTGCTCTATAAATAATATAAAAATCACATTGCAGGGGACGGACTCCCACCTTCCCTGGAATGGAAAGAGTTCTCCTTTCTCCTGGAAAGGAGAACTTTGCCATTGACTTCAAAGGAGGGGCCAGAATACCCCACCAGGAAAGTGAGCAGATATTGTGCACCACCGCGCAGTTCAAACCTTCAATTCACTCATTAACATCCATCTGTGGATTTTTAATGCCCTATTTCCTGCCTCAGTAGTACAAAGAAATTGCCCCGAGTCTCAGTCCCAAACAAGACATCATTTATTAAGGGCAATATAACCTTCTTTTCCCTCTGCACTTTGCCCTTCCACTGCTGCTGGATTAAGTTACAGCTCTCAAATCTCCATATAATGCTGGCAAGGTGAACTTATTATGTTTTCAAGTAGTTATTTATACCCATGGGCATACCTTCGCAATGCAAATACTCCCTTATTAAATAGCGAATATATTTGTAATAGCCCCTCAGTGCAATAGGCTAAGCCTGTAACAGCTCTCACTATAAAGTCCTAGTTCAGAATTGCAAAAACAAGCAGACCACCCAACAAGTCAAAACAATATGCAGCGAGACACACACAAGCGAAACACTGTTTACACAGTCAGGCAGAGATCCCATGAGACACACAGAGTCTTTTTCAAAATTAATTCAGGCATTTTCAACATGAGCAGTACATTTAAAAAGCAGATTGCTTCCAGTTTACAAGACCCTTTGTGCAGCCACGCGGTACGAACGTTAACAAGTGATGTTCCCAAAGAACGCTGAATAACGATCTCTTCCCCCGATCCTTAATTTATTAAAAGGTTGTGGGGTTTTATGCTCAATGCTCATTTTTTAATTTCAACAGTTCATTTGTTCTCATGTTTATTTTTCACTTGCGCTTACTCTGCCTAACCTGATTTTGAGATTACCGCCTCTTTAGGCACTGACATCAGAGCTGTTAAGGTGTTTCTGGTCAACAATCTTTTCTGGTTTGTACAGAGGAAACTAGTGCTGTTTTCATGTGAGAATTAAAAAAATTAGGCACAAGCATATATATTGAACATGTTTTGATACGGGAGAGAATCTAAAATGCATTTGGCTATGCTGGACACTGTGTAAAGCTAGGAATGTCAACAGCGGTTGACAGCTCAGTATTGTCACATCTCTGAAGCAATCCACTGAGTGAATATAAAAATAAAATTCTAAATCTTAAAGATCTAAGACACATGAGTTATTGGTCAAGCATTTCTGTTTCTATTTGTTTCCATGAGATTGCTTAATTTCCCATATCTAAAGTGGATTTTAAAAGTGGTGTCAGCAGTATATATCCAGGGAAGCCTTTTTTTAGGAACTTAATAAGTTGCATTGAAATCTGCTTTATGAACAGTGAAGTTCTGATACTTTCCTGCTGATTCTGGGAATAGGTGTATGTGGCTCAACAAATGGGTTTACAAAGAGGTAAAAGGCAGTAAAAATTATTATTTTAAGTCTGTTTGCATCGCACTGCGTAGGAGTGAGAATTGTATTTTGGTGCATTATATTTTATGTTCTGGATCATGTTAGAGGAATTTGTCGGGGAGGAAGCAATCTAGCTGAACGTTTGGGATGCTTATTAAGCAAACGCAGAGAAAAAACCCTGTTGTATACAAAACCCCCTCCAGTCACTGCCTGTTTTGATGTACATTTCTTTAATATAATACTGATCAAATAATGATACTAGGCAACACAAACGCCACTAAATCACTTACTCTTTCACTTCTTTGGAGCTGAAGTCCAGGTATCTGTTGCTGATCCACTGAATTTCGAACCAATCTTTGAAGCCGTTGTTCCCACAGCATTTGAACTCAATTTGGAGCATATCAATGGTCTTCTTCATGAAGCATCTTCCAGGGGTGTCCGTGTCCCGGTAGAACTTCATGCCATTCTTGAGCCCCTGGGCCAGCGTGCTCTCCAGAGAGCCCCGCATGAGAAAGCAAATCAGAGCAACGAAAAAAAGGAGTATATTAAAGAAGAAACATAGTGCCAGGTAAGGTTTCAGCAAAGGTTTCCACTTGGCAAATTTAGCCGGATCCAAAGAATCGTAACAAATTTTGCCAGCAAAACCATTGAAGGCGCAGGATAATATACCCATCAATATCAAAGAATTGGGCACAAAGTGGCTTTCAGAATTGTCCATCACTTCGCTTCGCTTCCGGAGTTCAATTTTGAGGAACAACCCCATGCTAAAAACAAGGATTCCAGCAAACACTGAAAACCAGTTCATGAGCCATAGTCCCTGCGCTAGTTTTACCCGTTTCTTCTGGTTGAATTTGACTTTCAGCAGTGCCATCTTCGTAATGTGAGGTGTTGGAAGATTTCGCAGCCTGGACCCCTCTTCTCAGCGTAAGTGACTTGAGGAAGAACCATTCAGGCGTTGGAAGAGACCCCGAACGGCACGGCGGGAAGCAAGACACTGCACGGTCCTTCCATCTTGAGCTCCCCCGGTTGGGATTCAAGCAAGTAAAATATTCAAAGCTCCCAATTAACAATTTCACATTAATGTGAATAATGGGCAATTAGCACCTACAACTATTTCTGGTGGTTCCTTCCAAGCAAAGGAGAAACAGTCTCAAGGTTTCAAATGATTTGATCTGGATCTGCAAGACGTCATTCTAATACCTTTAATCATTTGATCCAATTTGCAGAAATGTCTGTCAACAGATGAGTGGAAATAATCCCTCATTTTACTATTTAGTAGATTTGTGCTTCCTTATGATAGGCTGCTGGGCAGAATGTGAAAACCCAGAGATATAAAAAGATCTTTGTTGCCAGAAGAATATGGATCCTTTGAGGAAAAAGGAAGAGGGCTCTGAGATAAAAAAGGCTGCTTGAATACAAAAATATACTTCTCCTACGTGATGACTTATTCATAACTACAGCCAAAACCACCTTTCTAGTCCTTATCCTTCTGCGTTGACCTGGGGTGACATTCTGTGGCTTATGTGTTCTGGAAACAGATAAGAGTGTAATTTACAGTGTCCTAAAAAACGTAAGCTTGGCATCTTCTATGTACTTCTAGGGCTTGTACCATCTCTGGGCCTTGGCAGGAGGGAAGGAGAAAGGAAAAGTTCGGAGAAACTCAATAAATAAATGCCAGCCTGAAATCTAGGAATGCTTTTAGAAAAAACGAGCTGATGTGAGCAGCTTACTGGATAATCACCGGGCCAGGCAGGAGAGCAGGGCTGCCCAAGGAGACCCGGGAGCTTACACCAGGGAGGAATTTGACCCAGCGGCTGGAGAGGGACCCTTGGGGCATTGTCACCAGCCACTGCAAGGGAGGCACCCCCCTGGTTCCTCAGGGTCTGCCGAGGGACCCACAGCCTGGCTCTGCTTTCACGCTGTAGTAGGCAGAAAAGGAGGGATACAACCCCCTCCTTCAGTGGTCTTCCTCCTTACGCCGCACAGCCGCTTCGGGCAAGCATGGATGCTGGGCACTTGCTCTTTCCAGTGCTTGGGGAGTTTTACTCGCTTTGCAACTCCAGCTCCCCCCTCACCCTGCAGAGGTTCAGAACTACGGGGAAGGTCCTGTGCTGGTTCACCACCTCCTGTAGCAACGCAAAATTAGCCTCGGGCAACCTCAAGCAATGGAAAACCAACCTGCAGGTGTGTGAGGGCGTGGGCGCTAATGCCGAAGGTGAGAAAGGAGAAGCCCCAGGAGAGAGATGGGGATGCTCTGCCCCGACCTGAGCCAACCCGACTTGCTGCTGGCCGAGTGTCCTGGGGGCATCCTCTAGTGGCTGCCAGCAGCATGGTGCACCTACCTCCAGGGAAAGGTGAAGGGACCTGCCCTGGAGGAAGGAAGGCAAGTGGGAAAAATAAGTGTAATTTCAAAAAAAAAAAAAAAAAAAAAAAGGCACAAAAAAATAGTACTTGGTAGTCCGCTGCTGTATGGTACCATGGGATGCTGTTCAGTTACCATTTGAGATCCTGGAATGCTGGAGGTCTCCTCGGTAAGGACAAAGACTATCGAACTGCTGCTTTTTCCTGCACTAATAGAAGGTTTTTGCGATGGACCTTTCCTAGCCCACCTGGGCACGACTGCGGTGACTTGGAGACCAGCCGGCAACTGGGGTATTCCTAAAGCAGGCCTGGCTGCTGGCATTGCTGCTGCCCTTGCAGGTGAAGGGTGAGCGTGTAAGGGGAAAGGAGGAAGGGAATTATCTATCCCAGGCTACTCTCCCTGTTTGCTGTGAAGTGGATGAAAAGAAAGCCTGTTAAATATTTCTGCGCGATAAGCCATAGCACTGAAATAACATCTCTCCTGGGTTCTTGGCAAAACATCCCGTAGCCATGCAGTGCACGTTACTGCATTTCGCTGACTCCTCCAGTGCTCAGCTAGGAAACACAAGATGATTTGGAGGGTGTATTTATGTGACAGCCTGAAGTTAATTCAAAATAAATGACCTTGAAGCTACTTCCTTTCTTGTCAGTGATGACAGAGTGAAACTCTAGTTAAAGTGAAAAGGAATTTTCTATGAGGTCTGTAGATCACGAGGATATACAGTGATTACATATTCTCTACAATTAATAGGACAAGAAACCTGCCCACAGCAGATGTGAGCCTGGTGCTGCTCTGGGTATGGGGAAATTTGTATTCAGGAGCACAGATGACAGTCTGAATACCCACTACCTTAATAACTTAGCATTCAGATGTCCACAATAAATCTGATGCAGCAAAACCATGCCACTGTATACACTAGGGTGTTTCCTGTTGATTCAGGAATAAAAACAGTGAAATAGAACATGCAACATATGCTTCAGTGCTCATCAATCCCTCCAATTTTACCATTGACCTTAAACAACGGTAACAGGAGGGGTCCTAATAAATTACTCCTAAATAGTGTTTTCTGGGAGATGATCAGTGACCCAGCTGATGCTCAGGAAGGGACATTCAGGTACTAATTAGACCTTTAAGACTTCAGGTGGTGCCTTTAAAGTCATCACAGAGCAATCAACACAACCAAAACAACCCATATTTGGTAATCTGCCATTTATTTAAGTAATTACAATAGTTCAGTACCAGCTGGAGACTTACAATGGCAAAAGTTACCTACCTACCTATCAAATTAATGTACCATGCTTGGAGGCTTTAAAGGGGCTTGGTGACAGTAAATCGTATGCTATACTCTGATGCTTCCTTCAAAAAATGAAGTTAATACTTTTACAAGTAGGGATTTAATGCTTCCCGCTTATCCCAGACACGGAGCTGACAAGCCCTGTGTGAGCTTCAGCACAAACTGATCAGCTGGGGGCTGTCTCAAGCAGAGCAACCTGAGGAAGAGGAAGGTTATGGGGGATCATTGAGAAGTGTTTTGGGGTATGGATGGTACAAAAAAAGAACCCTGGTTTTGCCTGGCATGTGCTTTTCTTATAAATCTTTATCTTGGCTGGGATTTGCCTTTAATTGGGCAGACTTACTACCGCTTTCTACTTCAGATAGAAAATATTGAAACTGATCCAGAGCAGACAAAACCTAATTGCAGCAAGGATGTTTGAGTTAATGGTCTCCCTAGAGGCTGCATATTAAATCAAATGTATAATTCATATGCCATTTTGGAGGGGGGAAAAAAAAAAGTTAGAATAAAATATTCAAATGATTATTGATCCTCTAGAACTCAGCATGAATGTGTTCAAATTCAAAATATTATTAAAAAGATATAATTTCTATGGGTAACAATATGGATATTGATACCTTTCCAAAAAGCTACGTCTGCTAACCTAAATATAAGCCACAAACTTACCAGTTAGTGCTAGCAGGGAGGTAAAAGACGGTTTTAAAGCAAACAGTTCAATCAGCTATTTGTCCTAGTCTGCTGTCCAGGCCTGGACCAACCATGCTCCTTCCATCTCCAGGAATATGAGCGATAAAAGGCAAATTCCCTTTATGTAGGTATATCCTATGTGCATAAACTATGAAAATGCTCTTAGTTGGCAATAAAAATAATTTTTTGACCCAATCTTTTTTTCCACACTGCTCTGTGATATGAAAAACGTGGCTTTCTTGAGTTCTTTTCTTCTTTTATTTTCTTTCCATAGAATTGTTTAGGTTCTATTGCAAGGATGAAACTCAAAAGAAGGAATTTTACAGAATGTGGGAAAAGGGACTGGCCACTTGGCAGGAATATAGGAATGTTGTCAGAGTATGCAGAGATGTAACAAGGAAGGTTAAGGCCCACTTGGAATTAAATCTGGCAAGAGATGTCAAGGACAACAAGAAGGGCTTCTTCAAGTACATCACTAGCAAAAGGAAGACGAGGGAAAATGTGGGCCCGCTGCTGAATGAGGTAGGTGCCCTGGTGATAGAGGATACAGAGAAGGTGGAGTAACTGAATGACTTCTGTGCTTTAGTCTTTACTGATAAGGCCAGCCCTCAGGAACCCTGGACCCTGGAGGTAAGAGAAAAAGCCTGGAGAAAGGAAGAGTCTCCCTTGGTTAAGGTGAATCAAGTTAGAGATCATTTAGGTAAACTCAACAACCACAAATCCATGGGCCCTGATGGAATGCACCCATGAGTGCTAAGGGAGCTGGCAGATGTTATTGCCAAACCGCTCTCCACTATCTTTGAAAGGTCACGGAGAACAGGAGAGATGCCTGAAGACTGGAGGAAAGCCAGTGTCACACCAGTCTTCAAAAAGGGCAGGAAGGAAATTACAGGCCAGTCGGCCTTCCTCCATCCCTCAAAAGGTGATGGAACAGCTCATTCTGGATGTCGTCTCTAACTATGTAGGGGAAAAGAAGGTTATTGGGAGTGTTCAGTGTGGATTTACCAAGGGGAAATCATGCTTGACCAACTTGACAGCCTTCCATGATGGCATGACTGGCTGGGTGGATGAGGGCAGAGCAGTGGATGTTGTCTACCTTGACTTTAGCAAGGCTTTTGACACTGTCTCCCATAACATCCTCATAGGTAAGCTTAGGAAGTGTGGGATGACAGTGGGGTGGATTGAGAACTGGCTGAATGGCAGAGCTCAGACTCTAGCTGGAGGCATACCGCTAGCAGTGTTCCCCAGGGGTCAGTACTGGGTCCAGTCTTGTCCAACATATTCATCAATGACCTGGATGAGGGGGCAGAGTGTACCCTCAGCAAGTTTGCTGATGACACAAAACTGGGCTGACACACCAGAAGGCTGTGCTGCCATTCAGCGAGACCTGGACAGGCTATAGGGAGAGAGGAACCTAATGAAGTTGAACAAGGGCAAGTGTAGGGTCCTGCACCTGGGGAATAATAACCCCATGCACCAGCACAGGTTAGGGGTTGACCTGCTGGAAAGCAGCTCTGCAGAGAAGAACCTGGGAGTCCTGGTGGACAACAAGTTGACTGTGAGCCGGCAATGTGCCCTTGTGGCCAAGAAGGCCAATGGCATCCTGGGGTGCGTCAAAAAGAGCGTGGCCAGCAGGTCGAGGGAGGTCATCCTTCCCCTTTACTCTGCTCTGGTGAGGCCACATCTGGAGTTCTGTGTCCAGGTCTGGGCTTCCCAGTTCAAGAAAGACAGGGAACTACTGGAGAGAGCCCAGCAGAGGGATACAAATATGATCAAGGGACCGGAGCACCTTTTTAATAAGGAAAGGCTGAGAGACCTGGGTATGTATAGCCTGGAAAAGAGAAGACTGAGAGGGGACCTTATCAATGCTTATAAATATCTAAAGGTTAGGTATCAGGAGGATGGAGCCAGACTCTTTTCAGTGGTGCCCAGCGACAGGACAAGGGGCAACTGGTACAAACTGGAACACAGGAAATTCCATCTCAACTTGAGGAAAAACTTCTTTACTTTGAGGGTGACAGAGCACTGGAACAGGCTGCCCAGAGAGGTTGCGGAGAGTCTTCGACTCTGGAGGTATTCAAAACCTGCCTGGATGCGATCCTGTGCAAGCCATTCCAGCTGAACCTCTTTGGTAGGGGGAGTAGACTAGACGATCTCTAGAGGTCCCTTCCAACCCCTCCCATTCTGTGATGAAGGTGTCTGGTTTTACCTATGACAGGACGTTATTGTGTAGAGGTAAGAGGGTTGTTCATGCACTGTAGTTTACAGTTTGGCTTGCATTTGTAACTGTGTGGTGTGTACAGGGACACTCCTGAGGAACAACGTGATAAAATGGCTGTACCACAGTGTATGATTACCAGGTGGAGAAAAGGTCTGATTTATGACATTTTTTTCCCTCCTATGTATACAAGTAACTTGGTAGGCTACTGTTTTTGTGGTGTGTGAAGTGACTGCAGGTCCTGAGGCTGGAAAGAGAGGCAAATTGTTAAACCCACTGCTTTGGTTGTTGAATACCCTGGGAAGGGTGGTCTGATCCATTGGACCCTGTGGCTCCTAAACTACGCCAGGGCACACTGTGGGGGTTTTCAGTGTGGTGTTTTCCTCTGGGTAGTTCCCAGCATTTTGGGCATCCTTATCCACAGCGTGGGTAACGTGTTCAGAAAACAGTTTTTCTTTGACCCCTGAGGTGCTCTTTATGAATAGTTACTTGTATTACTGTGATGCCTAGAGTGTAGTGTTCACTGCTGAAAGAATGAGAGTTATAAATCAACATTTGTACTTGCAGAAACAGGAAAGAAATATGTCGGGAATTGAAAGAGGCTTACAAAAGGCTCACAGTAGTCATTACTGCTGGGAAACATCTCAGCACAACAGATGGAACCTCAAGTAAATCAGATAAATTAGATCACGATGTGAATAGAAATGCTGAAATTCCTCAAGTTGCACAGATTTTTTTTTTTCCTCGCTATTTGTATGTAATGAAATTGGCTTTTGAGTGCAGTACAGGCTGTGAGCTCCCCTGTGCAGATCTGATGGCCGCAACAGGAAGGCTGAGTGGAAAAAAAAGGCCACAGTCACTAGAAATGGGCAGAGCCTGGTGGGAAGTAGGAGGTAAGGGGGCAGAGCTGCGCAGCAAAAAGATAATGCATAAAGGAGGTGAAGAAAAGTACTTGTCTGCATACAGTTCTGAAATCCAACAAGTCTGCCCTCAGATCCCATTCTTACATGCCGGGATAAATCTATTTGGAAAGGCAGAAGTGGGATGTATATGAAGTGGGGAGGGAGGAGAATTGTATATATTCACAAAAACTCCTTCCATTCAAGTATTTTGTAACAGCTGAAGCAAATCCAGGTAAAGCCACTGAGATTTGTCCCTACATATAGCTATTACCTAAATCGGAAGAAGTTTTGAACAATATAGCTAATAATTAAAAAAAAAAAATGCAAGCCCTCAAAAATGTAAAGCATAAAAGCGTGTAAGAAATTGCCTTAGGCAGTTATTTCTTACCTCACACAAATATTTTGCTGGAACCCACACCAGCATCTATTTAAATGAAAGTGGGCTGGATAAAGAGAGAATGCAAATAACTCCTGGTCCTGGTATTCAGAGAAGCAGGTGAACACAGAGGGGAAATGCCTGGACTCCAGTAGGAACCGAGGGGGTTGGCCTCTCTCAGGACGGACCTCCAGGGGTGATGGTGGCCTCACTGGAAGCAGCAGCAAAGGTGTCACCCACTTGAGCTTTAGTCCGTGCTACCCCTCACAGTCTCAACAAATGCTGACGCTCAAAGCTCTGTGTGGAGCTGATGAATTGTCTCAGTTCTCTTCTATGGGTTTGTGGTTGTCTATTTTTGCACAGAACTATTTTATTTCATTTGCGGACAAATACGAGCTTTAAAAGGTTGAGTTACAGTGCTGTGGTGAGCTAAGGAAGATGCACTGGCTTTAAGACTGTCAGCTGGAGGAAGGCTGTTCAACCAGGCTCTCTTTCAAAAATGCTTAAACCAAGGATGTGCTCTTGTGATTCCCTGCAGAAAATGGTTTCGCATCTCAATGCCCCATACTGTTTAGAAACTTCCTACTTTTCTGCCAATGAGTCCTCTGTTCAGGGCCAATTTGCACCTACTTTATGGTGCTGATGTTTGTTGCCCTCGTAAGAAGTTCATAACCACATCCTTGGCCGGTGTTGGTTTTCCAGCCCCTTCTGAGGCCTAGCAAAATTAATTTCTTTAGGGTATGTGTTCTTAAAGAAGCTCCCTGGTTATTCTGGTGGCAACGAAACACAAACCAGTGCTAAAGTTCTTGAGGAACTGTTTGTTTCGGTCTTGCATTATGCAGGTTACGCAAATCTGGGCGACGTGCGGGTCACGCTGGCACACCGCTGCAGAGGGAGGCAAGGCCATGCTGGGGGTGCTACTGCTTCATCCCCCCACCCCGGCCAGCCCTGGTGAGGCTGGCGGAGCTCCTGGCACTCCCCCTTCTCAGCTGGTTGGGGAGTTACCATCCCTGAACCTGCTCATTCAATGGGTTCCTTGAACCGTCTTCTCCCTTGCAGCGTGTTTTCAGTCCTCCATCTTTCTTCTAAGCAAAGGTGGCTTGAAACCAGCTTGTTTTCACAGCGGTTCCGACCGCTCCTGCCCTCCCTGCAGCACAGCTGTGAGCCCGGTTTTACCCACCGCCCGCTGGGCCAGCAAACCCGCTCAGGCTTGCGCAGAGCCTCCCCAGCGAGCTGCCTCTTCTCCCGCGCTTCCCCGGGAAGGGGATTTTTACACGCTGTCCCTAGCAGGTTAGACACGAGCCAGTCCTGGCTCCTGGCCTAGAAGAGGCGGACAGGCATTTTCTTCATGTCAGCATCGCTTACTGCTCCGGGGGAAGAAACCCAGCATGTGCCGCCCTCCTTTCTCCAAGCTGCGATTAGCAGGGAGACAAAGCGGCTCTGCCCAGGCTGGCATTGCGAGTCTCCTTGACCCAGGCGAGCGGAGACAGCCCGTTCCATCTCCTCAAACCAGCTGCTGCGCAAACACTGCCCACCCTTCCCTCTGAATATTTCTTAGTCACAAGCTTCGGGAGAGGAATTCGGTAGCCCAGTCACTTGCCACTGGCAGCTCAGGACATGTCATGACACACTCCTTACTCCCTTTGAAGGGGGTTTGCTTCGGTGGATGTACGAGATGCTCCATCACCAAGTCATTCCAGAGACAAGATAGCACAGAATTCCTCACTTGTTGAAGCAAGACTCTCAGTAAAACTATTTCATCGCTTCCATACTTAAATTATGTTTCTGACCTCTCGAACAAACAAAACAGCTTAAGGCTCATCTACAGACAAGAAACAATTTTTCTGATGCCCTGTCTGTTGAGGCGAAAGGTAAACAAACATAATGAAGCCACAAATACCGTGGACTAGACTTTTTAGTCTTCCTGTGTTTAGCGTTTACTCCGCAAGTAGTTCCAGTGAAATAATCCAGACAACTCTCTAGTCTAGACCTGCCAAAGTATCCCCAACATCTTATTTGCAGAACATTAGTTTGAATATGCGTCAACATAAAAGGAATTTTTTTTACATCTAAGAAATTTAAGAAATAGCTGAGAAATTTTCAAATAGAGATTATATACATATAACTACTCTATAAAACATTTGCATATATTTCTATATATACTTAGTCCTACCATGCTTTTAAATACTTTTGTAAAAATTTAATGGGTATATAATTCTTGATACATCTGAGTTCTCGCTTTCCACTAGATCTGTCTAGAGAATGGGTTCTCAAATGAATAACTCTACTTTTGGGATACCAGCTAATATTCTCGAACTCGCACGGTGTTTTACTTTCTTCTTACCTACCAGTGCTGGGGGTCACAGCACAGGTAAGGCGCGAGCTGTCTGCACTGGTGTTGTCAGGAGGAAGTGTTTGGGGACAGAGGTGGCAGCCTGCTAGTGCTTACACCAACCGTGACTTCCTTTTCCATATGTATTTTTAATAAAAAAAAAATATTACAAATAGTCTTGTTAAAATAACTACTTAGACAGAAATGCTTACGTGCTTCTTCCAGGCCTAAGTTGCAATTTCTATACTGATAGAGCCTATGAATATGCCAGCAAATCCTTTCTAGTGCATGACTTGCGCTCACGTACTACATTACTATTAACGTAACAGACTTCTGTTTCAAAACAGTTTTAAATTTCTCCTAGTATGATTCTGCATTAGTAAATTAACATTTTTAAAAGGCACATGGAAACATGTGCAACTGTGTGTGTATTATA
This sequence comes from Chionis minor, assembly GCA_013398295.1. NCBI lineage: Eukaryota > Metazoa > Chordata > Aves > Charadriiformes > Chionidae > Chionis > Chionis minor. Next base: position 111,517 of record VZSF01002477.1, read on the forward strand.
TAAAGGTACATACTTAGAACTATGAATCACATGTATTTGCCTGACCAAACTTTTTTCTGACTTTGTTCCCAAATTGAATTTTGTTTCATGTCATGCTTGAGACCAAGATTCAGTTACCTGTTTTGTATGACAAAGGTAATGACATATCGTTAAGGGAAAGTAATTGTCTGGAACACATTCATCAGCCTCCTCTGAAGTCATGTTCCTGAAGAGTATTACCTAATAGTTCTGGTTTGACAAAAGTTCAGTGCTTGGAGGAAAAAAAACATTAGGATCTGGGATGTCAATAACTGACCTCTGAAAAACGTCACTGAGGAAACATTTTCAGACTGAAATTGAAGTCTAAATTTCCTTTGTTTTGGCTCACGCTCTGTTTATTCAGGCAATATTACGTGCCGTGGACCAACAGCTAACACAGGAATGCGCTTACATGCCAGTTTGAAGTCTATCAAGAAGCTCACATCTGATACCTGCTACAGCTGAGTGGCAGTCTCTCCATTTCTAGATTTGCCAGTGTTCATCAACATAGTAAGTAAAGGTTTGTTTACATTTACCAGCAGAACAAAGGCACTTCTGTAGTTCTTAGGGGCTGAGTAATTTGCACTCCCAGGACTGGAGTACGCCAGGGGGATTCATTTGTCACTACCAGGATACGTGAGGAAGATTAGCTACAAAATCAGGTTCTGTACTAAGATGGATGTGTTAAAATTAAGATACTTGAGAGCCTCACCTGATCATATCTCGTCAATAACAGATATTAAAAATTATGTACATTAAAGCAAGACTAAGGGTATTTTCTTTAAATTGCTTTATGATGCTGTCAGTGCAAAGAAGAATCATTAGTAAAGGGACAACTGAAACGATCCAAAACAAATACTTGAAATGCAAAATCCAAGTCAGTCAAAAACTATACATTAACAGAAGTAAACAAAGAAGTATATAAAGTGAATATACAAAAATTCCCTTTTTCCCCCCTCCCCTTTAAAATTAACAATTTAGATAAAAAGTTTCTCTGCTCAAAACCAGTCAAGTACTCAAGTGAAGTTTCAAGTCCTTCTCATAGCAGTGATGCAGTTTAGCTAGTATTAATTTTCTGTTAGAGGCACATATATGATGGTAGAGCAGCATAAATATTTTGCAGTTTTAAAATACAACTCTAAGCTGATTCTTAGGCAAGATAAACAATGATTTCTTGCAAAATATCACAAGTTAAGAAGTAGGTTTGGAAACCTAGAACTACTATGTATACTTTATGTATGGCTAGTGGTCACTTCACTACTACTAACAGGGCATCATAAAAACATTGCATTCCATAAAGCTGCTTTTTTTTTTTTTTTTATTTAGCAGAAGTGAAGAAACAGGACTTAAGTTACTGTGCGCTTTATGCAAGGTAACATGCAATTTTGGAACTGGAACACAGCACCTCACCTTCCCTTTTTACTGACTCTCTCCGTCAGCACCACACTTACACAGTAGCAGGACGCTGTAAGGTAAGACCACAGCACCACAAAGCCTACTGTGTGGTAGACAGAGATAATAACTAGTAGGGCATACCTGAACATCTCTCCCCTAAAATTTCAGACTGCAGTAGAGCAGTTTACCTAGCTTCTGTAATGTTAATCGGTACTCACTCTATGCCCCCAAAAGTATACTCAAAGCACCTCAGGTTAAAACTCTCTACAGAAGGCATATTCTTCCACATAGACTGTGAAGGCTTAATATTTATATAGGTTTGTTAATTTCAAGCAATCATTAATTTTTTAGGAGAGCATTAAATGTTCATTAGGAGACTTTTTTCCCCTTTAGACTTATCTCACTTCAAATAAAAGCCTAAATAAAGACAACTTAGAGTTCACCCACATCCACAGAACCTGACTCATCATAGCCTAGGAGTGATCTCAGTCTGCTACACTGTTCAGTTACAAATGCCTTTAACAACCTTTTGTCGCCGTTACCTCACAAAAGCCCTCTCCTGTACTCCCCATAAGACACAGTGTACTGTCATCTGCAACTTGAGAACCACAAAAATATGAAAAAATTAGTATTCGATCTTTCCATTCCAGTACAGCTCGTACAAGTTGCAGCTAATTCAGATTTTGCCTGGGTGAGCGAGAGCAGCACAACAGCTCTAAAAGAGGCTTGCTGTTGTTTGTGTCTTGGTGCCCCCGCCCCACCTTAACTGGAAAAACTCGGCAATGAGGTACCACAGTTGTTGGCGAATTCCACAGTGATACATAAAGATTATAGCAGCAACTTGTGTAAGAAGAGTAAACTATATTTGACTGGCGTTCTTCAATTAAAAGAAAATATCCAGCCATACAATGTAATTCACAATTTAAATACCGAATGGAATCATTTAATGGCGTATCGGGGGTGAAGTCCCACAGTTTATTAATCAATGCGTTTACACCAGGATTTCTCGCTCAGCACGGAGCTGCCTCCACAGTCAGTCCCAGCAGCTGATTCTTTCCTGCTCGGGGATCAGGCTCCAGTTGGGCGAAGGCTTGTCGGTGGCCAGCCAGTCGAAGTCATCCACCAGGTTCCAGTTGTTTCTCTTTTTGTCCAGCCCGGAAGAGTCGAAATCTCTCTCGATACCAGGGTAGCTCCAGGTGTAGGGGGCGAAGGAGACCTTAGTGCAGTCCTCGATTACCGCCCGGCTGGTCACCTGCACGTAGAAGCGGCTGTCGCGGGTGCGATGGGTGCGGAGCTGCTGGCAGGCCAGCGCCAGGAGGCAATCGCTGCAGCCGTCCACCAGCACGGAGGTGGAGACGGGCCCGCAGAGCACGGTGCAGCCCCGGCAGTCCCGCACCCGCAGCGTGTTGGCGTTGCCGCGGAGCCGCACTCGGCAGCCGCGCAGCTCGGAGAGCACCACGTCGCGCTGCAGCAGCTCGGCGGGGCCCAGCTCCAGCTCCTCGGCCTCGACGCCGCTGAAGCCGCACAGCGGCGGGCCGCTCGCCTCCCCTTCGGCGGAGCCGGGGGCCGGGGCGGCGGCCGCGGGGCGCGCGGGCTCGGCGGGGCGCGGCTCGC
>VZSF01002477.1:114810-125228 GCA_013398295.1 Chionis minor
CCGCCGCCGATTGGCGGGCTGGGGGGGGGCGCTCCCGGCGGGAGGGGAGGAGGGCCGGAGGGAGGGGTCTCCTGTGGTTTTAAAGGGGCCGGCGCCTCTCTGCGGGATGGGGTGAGTCTTAGCGGCAGGGGCCGCACTCCGCGGGGCGCGTTATCCCGCTTCCCAAATTAGTAGCTGGGCTATAAATAACCCCCTGCCCTCCTCCCTCTGCGCGCGCAAGTGCCCGCTTCTTCCCGTCTTTCTCCTTCCCCCACCCCTTCCCAGGCCGGGCCTGCCGCTGGGAGCCCGGCGGCGGCCGCTGTTGGGCCGGTGGCGCGGGGTCGGCCCCGGCTGCCGGCACCCTCCTTCCCCGCCTCGTCCCGCGGCCCTTCCTGCGGGGGGTCTTCTCCCTCTCCCGGGGGAGGGCGGCTGCGTGGCGGGGTCCGGGCGCGGCGGCGGGCCGCAGCCTCCTCAGCTCTCCCCCTGCCCTTGCAAATAAAAGCCGGGCCGCTGGGGCCCTGTCCGAGCTGGGCCCGTGTCTCTGGCGGGCCTCGGTCTGTCCTGCGGCCGGCTGCGGTGCCCGGTGGCGGCCTGCTGCGGGCCTGGGGCCGGCCGGCTGCTTCACGGGGCCGGCGTCCTCAGGAGGCTCTGTAAATGCAGTGTTTTAACGATCCTTCCCTTCTGGTTCCTCTTCTGCGGTGAAGTAGTTATCAAAAAGGCTGTTAATACTTGTAGGTAACTGCAAAGGTGCCGCCTACTCGATATCTCGAGCGTGCTGCTCCAGGAGAGAGTTCCGTTCTTGAGGCAAAACGCGAGAGCGGTGCCTGTAGGTTGCAGTGCCCTAGATGGAGGGCTGTGTGAGAAACCCACAGAGGCCTATATGGGAATGTGGCATGGAAGATGTTGTTTATGTGTTTAAGTTTTATAATTGCGAGATGCGTTTTAAGTTAATTTGCAGCAGGAACCAGAAATGCAGTACCCCTGGCGACAGAGTAGAAAAGTGCCCGTCATTCTGGTGTATTCTTTTGAGAACTGGTCTTCTATTTCCTGGAACGTTAATTTTTGCAAAGCAAGTCGACACGAAGCACTCTTTCAGAAACAAATGAAAATAAATTTAACTCCTGTCCAGTTCTACAAATATTATCTGCCTTCCCTTAGCATTTTAAAATTGCCCATGATAAATAAGACCTAAAACTATCTATTGAAACAAGAAGGTGCTAAACCCAAAGTAGATATTCTAAATGTACTGTCCACTCTTTAGTGATAGCATGAGTTTTTTGTTGACTGTTCCTGTTTGGAAGTATAGATTGTTATGCTACTTAAGGTTAGCAATTGAAAGTAGCCTTAGCTTGCAAGTAGACATTGTTTTCTGTTTCTGGAGAAATATGGCTTAACTTCTGTGTTAGGCGTGATACATCATCGTTAGAGGGTAGGGAGTACCTGAACCTTGTATGTAATATTGTCGGCCCAGTTAGGATGACAGAAGAAAGGCAGTGAAATGCCGTTAATCCTTGTAATGCGTAAGGGACTTGCACTAAGATAGAGACTATTCTTTCCTTATCATTGTTACGATATAAAATCATGGAAATTCAAGGGATTATTGTATAACTAGTATTTTGGAACAGGTTGGATGAGGGGCAGCAGGGATGGATAACATTGTGGTTAATGTGTTACAGCTCTTAACTGTTACAACACTGCAATTTAATGTGTCCAGAGTTTTGATTCTGAAAAATGAGATTTTGAGTCTTAAAAATGAAAAACCTCTTGCCTTGTAGAAAGGGAGAATGCTCAATCATGAAAAAGGAAGGCTATCTTGAAATGTTTTCACTTGAATTTTTTTTCCTACCAATGTGTTTAAATGATGCATTTAGTAAGTCTTAGATGTTTTTGCTATTAGTAAAATCCACTCCGGCAGTAATGTTACATTAGGCAGGAATATGGTGCAATTAATTCACTGTAAGAAAAAAACCACCTTATTTCCATCTTGTTTCATAAGAAAGATGTGTAAATTTCATTCTACATAGCAGGCTTTTTTGCCTTATGCTCCCACCTGTGTAGGAAATACACATGGTAACAGTGATGTAAATGCTTATCCCAGACATGAGAATATTGACAGAAAAAGGCTTTTACTGGTTTTTGGTATGTGCAAATGTTACTGGAATATGGCTTTGGTATTGTTACACAGATGTGACCGGGTAGATGAACTGCAGTGGGTAAAACAACTTTATATATGAAAAGACTACAAGAAAACACTAGTCTACGTAGCTCAAAGCAAATGTTAAGTATTCTATGCTACAGTATAATGATTACTTTTTATTACATTTGGTCACTTAAAAAGCTGGTATTCTAAATTGTTTTTTCTAGAGGTGATTGGAGTTTTAAATTAATGAGGACCAAATACGCTTGTAAATAGAAGCTTCTGGGAGAGACTGGAATCTTTTCACCTTGCTAATGTGCACAAATGATTTTTGGGTTAGAAGCAAAATAACCCCAGATACAGGAAGGTGAAGTGTATGACCATAATGAAAAATTTAAAAGGGAGCAGTAAAATTCTTCTAACCATCTCATCTTGATGTTCCAAATTTACTTTCCACACTTACAGTTTGAGGTTTTGGTGTAATTGATATTGGATGTTTGGGGCTTTTTTTTTTTTTTTTTTTTTGTGTGTGGTAATACAAAGATTGACAATTTTCTTCCTGACTTTGCTGGCAGCAACTTTTGTGTTTTAAGGCTGCTTAGTGTCCTCCATTATAAGCCATAGACACCAGAAGATTTACAATTTCCCAAACAGTAACCACCTGAATAAAATGTAAGCCTTGCAGCTCAGGCTTGGACTCATTTTGGTAAGCTGCAACAAGCGGTTTAGCTGTTTGAGGATATTAGATAAGAGTAAGGTACATAGTTCTGAGTTAAATTTTTTTCCTACTTTTTTTTTTTCCCCCTGGACATGGTTTTAGTTCCTCTCTGGTTTGCAAGTAGACAGTTCTCATTTCCGTAAGACCTTTTGCTGTTGCTTGGACTGTACAGTTTTATTTGTTTTACATGAAGTTGCAGGTTGCACTTGCTTGCTTGGATCTAGCACTGTGAAACTCCAAAACATAAGCTCCCTTACGCATGCTTCCAGGTTTCAATCTGTATCATATGGTTATAGTTCTTGAAAGCTGTCTATCTGAAATACTTTGTACTGATTTAAACTAGCTAAACGGCTTGACCTCATAGCCTTTTGGAGTGAGATGTATTGCACTGTTCAGGTGAAGGTTCAAGATCCTGTCTCATTCCATCATTATTTTAAGAGGAGTGGGGAGCAAAAGCGAGATCTGCAGGGGCAACTGGGTGTCTGGCCTCATAATAATGGATTCTTAAACCTGAGGTTCCCGAGTTTGTGAAAGTCAAGAATCTCATAGTTTTGGCATGATCTTGAGATGCAGATTTGCACTCTCAAGCAAAGGAAGGAAGTAAATACAGTTATTGCTTACCATCGGTATGTATTCCCAACGCTGACATTTTTTATTCCAAAGGTGTAATTCATGTACAGTGCCCACACACAAAAAATGCTATTTTGTCTTTTAGCTGTGCTTTCAAGAAAAGCAGCAGCCCCTGTGTCTTGCGTGGAGCTCTTATCTGATCGATGGGATCTCTGCCTTTTAGACTGAGTTTCTCCAGAAGAGATTAGCAGATGAAGGTAATTACTTCTGGCTACAAAGCAGGTACTTCAGTGGCTTGTGCAACCATGGTATTCTACTGTCAGTTTTAGTAAGGGCTCTTTGAACTCCTCTGGCACTGTGATCAGGCATTAAAGATGTAAGATATATTATGATTCATTTAAGATACTGTTGAGTGTACAGTTTTCATGGTGGAACGAGGCTTAAGTAAAAGTGACTGTCAAGTTACTGTATCTCTGTGTTCTTCTCTTGGAAAAAAAAATAACAAGTTCCTTTAACTTGTGTTTGGCATACTGATTGTTTTTAAAAAAGCTTTTGTTTGGACTAAAATGTTGTGCTTTATACATTTGGCCATATGGAAAGGCAAGACAATGTAAAATATGTGTGTTTTTAAATCACTAATTAGAGAGTTAGAGCTAAAACTATAAAATTTACTCGGTGCATCTTAATTGCTGTGAGTAATGCAAAAGCTTTGAAATATAATCCTTGGGAATGCTTAAGATACTAATTATATTCTAACCAGTCAAGGTGCACTTGTTCTGAAACGAGTCTGAGCTGGTCCCTGAACCTGGTATTCCCGATGCCAAAGGTGGAGAAACAAATTCATTTCTATGAAAATGAGTTATCCTCCAAAACCAGGGACGGACTTCAAAGCAGAACATTTTATGACAAGAGGCACTTCAAGATTAAGAAAGCAAGGCCCAAATAAGCTAAACACAAAAGCTCAAGAGCAGAAGAGCACTTAGGTTTGGTCCAGGCCTAGCTGCTAACTGGTATTTAGAATCCTAACTTGCTAATTGACTGTAGTTAAATTCCAAAGACCAAGTATGTAAACTACAGATGCTGTCTTATGGATTCTCGCTTTGAGGTAGTTATTCTATTAGTTCTGGAGTTCCTAAGAGATTTTTTTTCAGTGCCTCACTTCAGATTTCAGATGCCTTTTTTTTTTTTTTTTTTTTTCTTTTTCATTTTAAGGCATTTCAGAAAACTATGTTTGGTTATTGGACTAGACAATTCAATGGACCACCTAGGTTCAATAGCATATCATAATTTTCCATTTTGGAATTGTGAATCTTAATTGCATATGTATTTCATTTATTTTTCTGAATAACTTAAATAGAATTAACTTGAAGTCATTGTATCCAAGTTTACTGATTTGCTGTTAGCTCTCCTGTAGTATATTCATTAGTTAACAAAACTTAACTTGTATTCTTTTAGCCTTTTATTCATCTTATGAAAAAAATCTGTTGGTTATTGTTTTGAAGGAAGACTGGCTCCTCCTATTATTAGCATTTGTTCTTCAATCTGAGAATAAATTCCATTTGTATTGATACACTTTCTAGTGATAATATTAAGACTTATCTTACAGCAATCTTTGTTCATATCCAAATCTTAACCATTTGGTTTCTAGTAGGGTCTCAGACATACCCAAGTGAAACCACTCTTTCTCAAAAGCTGGGACTTGGATGGTGCTTTATTCATAATGACCCTTCTGCTACTCCAATTTGTCTTGTCCTTAAACAAGTGTAGCTTAGCATGTTTGTGTGTCTTTCCTGAATGTGAATGCTTTTGGTACAGCTTACTGTTCCACTGTGTTTCTGTTATCCCTGTAACAGCTGTTTTCGTGTTTTAGGCCTCCATTTTTTGCTTATGTTCCTTCTAGTAATATTTATTTGATTTTTTTTTTCCCCCCAACATCATTCACAGTACCTCAGTTGAATTAGGAGTGGTTCTTTTGTTAGCTTCATTGCCTGGCTGTTGGTTTTAATTACTACTCCTTTTTTTTAAAAAAAAACCAAAACACCAAACCTTGTGTCCATCTATTCATTAACACACTTGTCTGTATTTCTGTATCATTACTTGCCTGATTTTTTGTCCCCATTCATCTATGCTAACCAAATGAACGATGAATATTATACAAGCTTCTCCCAATTTCTGCCATCATTTTGAGTTTAAATTTCCTCTGTAAATTTTGGAAATTGTGGAATATTATTTCTCCAGATACCACAGTAAAGTTCTGTCTCCAGAGGTATTTTTTTCCAATGCATTTCAGTGGCTGAATATTTTAAGATTATTCTAAATTGAAAGTGAGAGCTATTAATCTTTCAAACTTAATTCTCCTTTTTAAGGTACTCTAAGATGAAGAATATGAGACTATTTAAATAACTTAGAGCATGATATAGTTATTCTTGATCTGTTGCAGTAATAATTTTGCACTGTCTTTTGTTTCAATGGGACGTCCAGTCACCGCATTTTTCTATGGTTTCCCTTGACTATCTTCCATACCTCAGATCCATGTCTCAGAGGAGCTTAGTTCTCCAAAATCTGTTCTTTGGATTCATCACAGAACAGCCCTGCTGACCTTCACATCATCTCCAGTCATAGAACCCTGTTTGCCTTCCGGTATAGGTGTAAATCTTTTGTTTGGAGGTTCACTCTTAGTTACCTCCTCTTACTACCTACATCCTAATCAATCACCCTTTAAGATACGTATTGGTTAGATAGTTCTGTGTTTGGTATGATGATTGATACTGGAGTCATACAGCTTTACACATTACACCATGCAATTATGACCCTGGTTTTGTAACTACTGTTTTGTGTAAGGAAGGCATGGAATCAAGCTGAAATTTGTAATGTTTAGGAAATTTTTACTGGTGGGTCATCTAAGTATTGGTGGCAACTATTCAAAATTTGGCAGTTCAAACAGATCAAACCTTTTTTTTTTTTCATGTTGCATTTTTATTCCAAGTTAAAGCCTTTGACTCCCTTCACGTCACTGTATTTGAGTGCCCTACTTGTCAAGGGTTGCAGCCTCTACCTTTATATCGCGTGTACCCTTTAATGATGACCTATTTGTTTCTGTGCTGTCAAGCTTAGAGTTATTTATTGTTATCTAAATTAGTAATTAATATAGCAGTATGTTGTTGGGTAAATGGTGTGTCTGGTGATGAGCTGACACAAGAAACATGTTAAGGGATGGAGAGGTAAAGAAGCATGGGAGGAAGAAGTGCCATCAATACAGCTGAAGCACTCAGTCTGAGGAAGCGAGGCTGCAGTAGGGTAAATGGCATTCTTTTCCATCCAGTATACTTCAGAGAAGATGCAGTGAGTTGAGGTTACAAAACAACTATTCATACAAGAAATCTCGGGATGACTGTGGAATTCGTTCCTGTAATGCAAATTGTTTAGTCCTTAAATTCTTTCTTATGAATCTGCTGCTGCTTGATCTTCTTTTGGGGTATGTGAGTGCACAAGAACTGGAATGCTTGTGATGCAGACCTGGAAATATGGGCTGAATAATAATGAAGTGACTTGATCTGGGAGAAACCTGGAGACAGACTGAATGGCGAGGGTGTTTTGTACACCATTATTTTCTCCCTCTCAATATCTAAGCCTAGTTTTCACTTCTGCACAATCTGTCATTTCAGGGATATATATCTCGGCTCACTCCAAATGTCATTTGGTGACTTTGCACACCTATGAGAGCGGTAGTTGTTAAATAGCATGGTCACAGTTTGACAGCTGATGTCAAAATATAGCCAAGTAGTGTGCTGTGTGATGGGTGCACGTGGTGTTCCCGGTAGCTGTACTTAAGAATTATTACGCCAATGTCTGTCTTCTCCTATTCCTTTTTGACACTGGTCTTGCCTTTCTTCTCATGCTTATTCCCCCTTACTCCTTCCTTCTGAAGCTACTACAGGGAAAGGAATCGGAAAATGAATGAATGTGACTGAGGAGAGACAGCAACTGAATGTCCATTGTGCGTAATTTGGAAAATAGGACTCTGACTGAGAATGACAGCTCTGGGCAGGTGACCTTGGGGTGGAAGAATTTTGACATATTAGGGTCTTTCGTGTTAATGCAGTAAGGCAGTGAGAAGAGGGGAAATCTCCTGGGGCAATGATACTCGGTTCAGAAACACCATGTGATCCTCTTACAAAAGCATGAGCACCTCACAGCAAAGAACAGTAGTTCTTTAGAGTCATAGCCTGAAAAATTCTGTAGTACACCAGAAAGTAATAATACTACTGCTGAAGACTGCATTCAAACTTCTTAGCATTAAAGGTAACGTTAATTTTGCTTTAAGTGCGTAGTTCAATCTGACCTGTAAAGTCACATCCAACTCTCTGGTTTTTTTTAGTGACTGTTTGTACCTGAGCCAATTCTGTTTCCGAACAGATATAGCAAATATTGAAATACATGCAAATTTACTTGTGCAGAGGGTGCAGCATGTTCTGGCTTTGGTTTGCCCACCTAATGGCAATGTGAAGGGTTTTCATTGTTAAACTCACTGACTCAGGTCGCTTCAGGCTGCCTCACTATATAGATGTTAGCCCTTCTTCCACTGTTGTACTGCCCCTGCTTAGCAAGGTTGTTGCCAGCGCTGCTTTCAAACATTGTTCAGGGGAAGTAAGTGTAAATTATGGTACAATCGCAGACATTTATGTAGGCTTCCTTGTGTTTCTTATGATAAGGGAATCTATTCAAAGTCATTTGTCCTCCTGCCTCCTGTTCCTTCTTTGTATTGCTTACTTCCTATTTGTGGTTTGGGTAGGACTGGGAGAATAATAATACACCGATCAGATATTCTGCCTCGTAACCTCTGAAGCGAAGATCCTTCCTGTTATCCAGATCAGAACGCTCGTGGTGTTTCTCCAGCTCACAAGCTCTTACTTGAGCAAGATTCATTAAAACCAGTGATGCTGAGCGAGGCTTTAATTCAGGGCAGGGTTTGGCCCCTTGAAGCATTTGTTGAAGTTAAGGACCTTGAAGTCTGGCTTATTCGATTTTTCTAATGCTAGTGTCAGGCTTGCTGTAAGAGCAATTAGGACGCTGAGCTCTTTGACAATACGGTGTTCACCTCCATATTGTTGGCTATCCAGGTCCATACTGTTTTTCTGAAAAGTGAAAAGTTAATATATTGGCTGATGGACTAGGCAGTGCCATGCTTGCGTTCAGTGCGGCTGGACTGCGTGAAGGGGGTCTTGGACTCATGCTAGGGCCCGACCTTTCTGCTCAGGGAGGGATTTGAAACGTCACCTGAATTTTCTACTGTGAGCATGCATGTAAACAAGAATTGCAGGTGAGTCTTGGCTTTGGCAAAGGTTTGGAATCGGGCCTTAACCTTTGTTTCCGTATTATAATACAAATTGGTTGATTACTTAAAAGATAATATAACCAGACTCTAATTGAAAACAATGCTGAGGTACTGACTTTTTTTTTTAAAGTTAAAAACGCGGCCAACTTCTTGGAGAAGGTCCACTTAGCACACTGCCCATAACGGTTCTCGTGCCATTGTATTTAGAAACTAAAGTGTTTTGTGAGCTGTAGAGCTAATAAAGAAGAATGCGCTACTAAATAAAAGTTTTCAAATCCCTTTCTCTAAGGAGGTTTAACAAAGTTACTTTTTCTTAGGAAAAAAATATAAAAGGTTGCTGTGTGCAAGTCCTTGGGAATTGTGATTACCAGCAAAAAAGGGGTCTTTAAAGAGATTTCTCATTTTAAAAACATTAGCATACATATCTCTACGCGCTAAGAATCTAACTCTGGCTTCAATCAAAATGGTTTTGTTTTAAATAAACTTAGGCTTCTAAGATCTTTGAATGAAGGATTTTTAGTTATATTTGTAATGAATAAAGTGAGTATTTTAAGTTGAATTAGTTTTGTATAACCAAAAAGCTTTGGATAAAATGAATGCTTTTAACTGAAATAAATTCTAGAATTATATCAAGGCACTCTCAGTGCTATGAGCTTTTGACTCCAAATTAGCATTTTTAGGCAACCCCAAACTTTTAAGTGGCTGAAATTCCTGCCATTTGTTTCCACCAAGGGTGGTAAGAACGTATCTTAAATATTGCAACTTGTAAAGGGATCAAGTCTTATCTTTTTCAAGGTGACCTTGTATTTTATTTTTCTGGGGACTCCCCCCTCTTCCCCCCCCCCTCCCCCAAGTGTGTAGTGGTTTACAGCTTTAACGTGAAGGAAACCAACCAAGTTGTTAATGTTCATTTTAGTGGGGAACACTTGATTTTTCTTTTTACTTTCTGTAACTCAAAAGAGACCCAGACCCCAACTTTTAACTGAAACTAAACAGCTGAGGTACGTATAGATTGGCAGATCTATGGCTTTCTCAAATTTAAAAAAGTGCGCGGTGCCGCGCTGCGCTCTCCTCTCCTCGCTCGCTCTCTTTCTCTTTCCCCCTCGCTCGCTCGCTCGCTCTCTCCCCCCTCCCTCCCTCGCTCTCTCGCTCTCCCTCTCTCTCTCTTACACTGCCAGCCCCTGATGTGATGGCGAAGAAACCCCGTTGACAAGGCACTGCTTTTTCATGACGGTGAGTTTCCCTTTGAGTGTATTATAATTTTGTGATAAAAATTTCAAGGAAAAAAAAAACACACAACCTCCTTCCTCCCTTCCTTCGGGGAGGGAAAAGAGAGGGGGGAAATCTATCTCCAGACAGACAGAAAAGAAAGAGGAGCAAATTAACAACCAGGAGTTGCCAAAACCAGGATATTAGGTTTCAGCCCAGAGAGCTATTGGCTCTGGGGCTATGTATATAAATATATATCTAGAGAGAGAGCGAGCGAGAGGGGAGACGAGGAGGAAGAAGAGGGATATTTTGTGGGTGGCTGTTGTTTGGGCAGATGTGGATTCACATGGAAATGAACTATATATATTTCTTTTTTCGGCGAGGCTGGTGGTGGTGGCTGCTGAGGGCACTTAAAAAAAAAAGTTGTTTCTTAAAATAAAGGCGGGGGGGGGGGGGTGGGGGGGGAGAAG